>CM053508.1:94895428-95128087 GCA_028627145.1 Eidolon dupreanum | reverse complement strand
CCGGGGGGCTCCCTGAGGAGGACAGGGAAAGTGGAGAAGAAGTCCTCAACAAAGGGCTGTTCAGGACCCTCAGAGGGTCCATTGTTCTAGCTGAGGACTGCCAAGGGCTTTGATTTCTCAGACTCTGGTGACCTCAACTCACGGCAGGAAATATAAATTACACAGTGACCTAGTAGAGGGGTGTCTACACATCACCCTTGAGAGAGGCTTCCTGTAATAATCACAGGGAACACTTGCATAGCTCTTGCGATGTTCCAGGTCCTGTCCCAGGCATTTACATCTCTATTAACTTTTTAAACCCCTACTAACTCTATGAGGCAAATGCTATGAAACAGGCCTGGCTAATCAGAGCACAGCATTAATCTGCAATGGAGATGTGACCCAAGTCTGGCCAATCAGACACGATGATTGGTTTGGGTAAAAGAGTGACCCAGCCTGGGCTAGCTGGAGCCAGTCTCTGCTCCTGGGCTTGAACCACTGGGAGAAAGACGCTCCCTTCAGTGAGAGCTGCTAGGCTGGTGGAATTTGCATGCGGAGCTGCCAGGAGCTACCTTTCCCCCAACAAGAGGAAAGCAGAGCCAGGGGGCGTTAAGATTCTTGACAACATGGAAGCCCCTGGACCCAGCTATGCTTATGCTGAATTTTAGTTCAAGGATCAACATATCCCTTTTTTTGGCTTAAACCAGTTTGAGTTGGGTTTCCTGTTACTTGCAGACAAAAGGTGTGAATGGTTCAAGTGGCTGGGGCTGAGAAGTCACTTGGGGCCAGGAGGAGGAAAGTGGCCCAACAGCAGGGATGACTTACAGCGCTCACTCAGCATGAAGCGGGCGACCCCTTCCAGGGTTAGGTCGTCCAGCAGACGCTCCTTCTGAGTGCCCAGGCCCAGCGTTTGGGAGAAGAAATTCCGCAGGAAGTCCACTGGCCAAAAGGAAAGCAGCTGCTGGGCAGGCATTCAGCAGGGGTGGCCCTGAGGGCCTCTGCCCCAGCCCAGGGACCCCCTGCCTTCCCACAGCTCAGGGCTCCATGCCTGGGCAGCCAGGGGCCTCTAGGCACTAGCACTGAACCCATTATTCCCTGTCTTGAATGCCATCCCTAGAGGTGAGGGGTTCCACCCAGACCCCTGCCCTTAACCACCCTTTCCCCTCAACACCCCCAGGATCAGACTCCCAGGAAGATACTTACTCTCTGCTTCTCCACCAGCCGCGCCTCCCTCAGTGTCTGAATCTGAGTCCTGGAAGGGGTGGGGGTGGGGTGGCCAGGCCCAAGAAGGGTTAGGGAGTGGTGGTGTGTGACACCCCGCTTTGGGAAAAAGGCTCTAGATGGGAGGTGGGCCAGAGGAAGTGAAGGACAACGGAGGGACAGCTCCGGGGGCTGGTGGGTGGGCTCTGGACAGGCTGCCTACGTTAGGGCCCTGGCCTGCTCTTTCCAAGGAGCATAATCTCGTGTGAGTGACTCTGCTTTTCTGAGCCTGGGTCTCCTCCTCCTGGAGATGCAGCTCAGAGGGCACCCCTCAGCGGGCTACTGAGAGATGAAATAAGTTAAACTGTGCGAGGTGCTCGGAACAGCCCCTCGCAGGGGAAGTGTCTCAGGAGTGCTGGCCACTGCTATTTCACGTGCCATGCCGACATCCTCCACTTGTATCTCTTCTCGTCCCTTGTAGCATGGACCTGCCACCCTTTCCTGGCACCCCTGCAGTCCTCCTCACCAGTCACTGCGTAATGATGAAACAACGCCAGTGAAGACACCCAGGTCCTCGCCTGGTAGCTGGAACCCCCAGATATTGCCTTCCAACCTCAACTCCTCCCATTGGCCAGGCTCCCAAAGTGCAGGTCTGGGGACTCTGTCCAGAGCTCTCCCTGCTTTCCCTCCTAACCTTCCCTGGGCTAGCCGCCTCATCCACGCCAATGGCCTTGGCCCAGTCACTGATGATGCCACCTCTCTGGCCCCAGATCCAGGGTTCTCATGACCTCCTGGATGCTCTCCCCTAAGGGGGACCCCAGGCCCCTCACTCCCATTGTGTCCCAAACTGGCCTCAGCATCTCCCTCATCCTGGTCCCCATCCCATCTCAGTGTGGCCTCCATCTCCCAGACGCTTCCCACCTCCCTCCCCTGTCCTCCCACCATGATTTGTCCCCTCCTCAGGGCTCCACTTGGTCCATCCTGTCCTCTTCCCCAGGGGCTCTCAGCCTCAGCCTCTACCTCCCTACTACTCCACTGCCCTCCAAGTGGTGGCCTGTTGGGCCGGCCCATGCCCCTCCACTTCACAGGCCCTTCCCTTTGGCGTCTCCAGTCTAATCATCAATCACGAACACCTACAGGGTCCACGTGAAGTCAACTCCACCAAGGTGGGGGTTTTCCGTGTTCACTACCAGATGTCCAGCACCCAGAATAGGGTCTGGCACCTGGCAGGAGTTCCAGAACTATCCACCACTGAACGAATGAATAGCTGCTCTGTGCTAGGCCGGGGCTGGACCCTGCAACAGATCTCGTAAAAACACAGTTCTGACCAACTCACTATCCCGCTTTAAACCCCTCCAACAATCCGTCTTCCTCATCACTCACTATCTTGTTCTAAGTCTTTTTGAATAGGAATCTCCCTTCCGAATATACTTAAAAATTTTTACTGCATTTTAGATTGCCTAAGCTTTGCAAAAAGTCTGTTAGACAATGTATAACTTGGAGCACCTGCTTCATAATCCCTCCCCTAAGCCCTGTCGAGATAACCACTATTATTAACACTACAATAGTAATTAATCCAGATTTTTTTCTCTGCATATAAAATCCATTATTTTTCTAGAAATAGCTCATGCCATAGTACAATGTTGCATCTTGCATCTTCCACAGAACAAGATATTATAGACCCACCTCATTCGTTTAAGAAGCTGCACAGTGTTATGTTGTAAGGAGGCCTCATAGTTCATTTAACTTATCTATTGACAGCCACTTGGGTTCTGTCCAGTTTTGCCTCATTATGGACAATGCTGCAATTTACATCCTCGAATCTCTCTGGAACCAAGGATCCTTTTTAACATTAACCCTTTTTCTCTGACAGTGGTCCTGCTTTGCGAGACAGGCGAGGGAGAAGCCTGGTCCTGAGAGAAAGCTCTCATACCCTCTGCCCTGCACCTGTGAGGTGCTGGAATCACGGCTTCTGCATCGCCTACATAGGAACAGTGCTCTCGTGGCTGTGTGTTGGGGGTGGGGTTGGACAGCGGCATTCTTTCAGGCCATAGACAGTGAAGCTCTTTGGAAGGACTCGAGGGCCCTGCCTAGCCCGTGGGAGCAACTTGGCCCAAGTGGGAGCTAGAAGTGCTGCCGGGACCTTCAGGACTCTGGAAGGCAACCTGTCTACCTCTCCTCGAAATATCTGGAAGGCAGTGTGCCAGGTGCTATAGGTTGCAAACCCTTTCCTGCTCTTCTAGCCGAGGAACAGAGGACAGGATGCTTAATAACTCTGCCTCAAATTCCTCATCTGTAAAATGACCGCAGTAGGCCTTGACCCCAGCAGGGATGCTAGGAAGATGAAATGAGATGAGACCCACAAAGCACTAAGCAGAGCAGCCAGCTGAAGTAAGTACTCAATAAATGCTAACCATGCATGTAATCAGCTGACCACCCCCGGCCTACTGAACACTTCATGCTCTTCCATACTCCCAGGCCTTTGCACTAGCTGTACCCTCTGCATGGGACACCATTTCTCACTTTGCCTAAGGAAATTCTAAGTTACTCAGCACATACTACGATGTGTCTGTACCTCAGTCTGACTCCTAGGCTAGTATGGATTCCTCCAGGAGAGGTACTGGCTAAAATTGTTGGGCTCTCAAAGTGCCCTGGGCTACTTTCATAATCACCCTGTAGGGTCATTTTCTAGTCACCCATCTATGAAATCCATAAGTTCAAGGATCAAATCGGATGCCTGTCTCTTCTAGGACCAGCATAAAGGAGGTTCAGAAGGGATTGCGGGGGATGGGGGGAGCAATGAGAGAGGAAAGTTCAGGAGGGCAGGCCTAGGGTTGAGGCTGCACACCCATCTCTGACAGTCCCAGAATCCACCATTCCCCAGGAGGCTGAACTGGGAGGTGGGATCAAGGACTGGAGCAGTGAGCCGAGGGCCCTGGGTTAACTCTTCCCTCTGTCCCCTCCCCCCGGGGAGTGGGGTGTGGGAACCAGTCCACTCTCTCCTTCCCTCCACCCTTCCCCCATCTCACCTGAGCCTCCTGCACCTTCCCTGCCTGGGTCTCCAGAGGGTCAGAGGCTGGGGGAGGAGGGGGAGCGATGTGGTTACAGTGGGGGGAATGGTTAAGGGGTTATGAAGGGCTTCAAAGCAGGGGGTGGGGGGGGCAAGAAGACCCACCAACCTAGTTATAACGGGGTAGGGGTGGTGGCAAAGATAGAGTAAAGAGAGGGAAGGGATGGGGAAGAGCAGACTGGAGAGTGCTGGGAAGAGAGGTGGTCGGTGAAGGACAAAGGGGCTGGGAAGGGAAGGTTTAGGAGAAAGAGAAAGGATACAGGGCATTGAGGAAGCCTTAGGAGGAGTTAGGAAGGACAGTGTGAGTGCATACCGGAGGGTAAGGTTTACAAGCAGAAGTAAGTTTGAAAAGGAAGAGAAAAGAGATACTCGGACAGGAGGTGGGTGTTGAAGAGGAGATGCCGTGGGCATGGTATGTTTAGGAGAGACACAGAAACTAGAGGGACGAGATAAGCAGGGACACCAGGGGTCCCTTAGCATCCTACAGTTCCCCCTAACAACCAGGTACCCTTAGCAACCGGGACCGCGGCAACCTAAGTCCTTAGCAACGGGGGTCCTTGACAACCCAGGTGCGAGAACCACGCGATCATTAGTAAGTCGGGAGACATGGCAAACGAACCCTTAAAACCTCGCAACCCAGATACCCACAAACCTAGCAATACGGGTCACTTAGCAACGGCCCCCCGAACCTCACTCCTCCCCATGCAGCCCCTATGTCCCGACCCACCACACCCGCCCTCGGGCCCCGGGGCCTGCAGCCCTCAGCCAGGCCCCGGCGCAGCCCGACCCTCCCACCGAGGCCCCGACTCACGGTCCGGCTCGGCCATGGGCGCGGGGCGGGGGCCCTCAGGGCTGTCACCGACGGGGCTGTCACCGACGGCTCTGTCCCGTGACGGCACCGGAAACAGGAGGGGCAGAGATAGGCAGAGAACTACAACTCCCAGCAGTCTTTGCGGACGCACACACTCTTTCTCTCAATCCCCGTGCGGGCCCCTTTTAGGTAAGGAAAGCAGGCGAGGGCAGGACTACGAATCCCAAAATTCCCAGCGCTGGCAGCCATGTTGGTAAAGGGCGCCCGGAAAATGTGAGAACGGGTAGAGAGCCGAAGCCCATCTGAATACTATGATTGGTCACAGTGTGATAGGGGGCGGGGAGTGAGCGATTTATCCCACTCTCATTGGATGAGTCAGGGGGCGTATTGGGGAATTCCCCGCAGGGCGGAAGCGCCAGAGCTCAAGGCAGAGCCCAGCGACAGGCGGGCGGCCGCGGGGGCCCCTGAGGCTTCGGGGGCTATGGCCGGGGTTGCGTGCTTGGGGAAAGCTGCGGATGCCGATGAGTGGTGCGACAGCGGCCTGGGCTCTCTGGGTCCGGATGCGGCGGCCCCCGGAGGACCGGGATTGGGAGCAGAGCTGGGCCCGGGGCTGTCGTGGGCGCCCCTCGTCTTCGGCTACGTCACTGAGGATGGGGACACGTGAGTGAACCTTGGGCTGCCAAACTGGGCCCTAGGATACGACATTTGATTCTCTGTTATTCTCTGATCCCGAATTCCCAAACTCTCCTAAATCTGACTTCCGATGTTTGACTTCTTGACCTCTAATGCGCAAGTCTTAACCTTTAATAAAACCAATTTACTATCCAACTTTTTTCCTAACTCAATAATCTCTGACCTCCTTTCTTGAACTCTGATTCTCAGAGTTCCACATCCCTATCCATTGATCCCCAAACTCGATTTGCTATTCCTGATCCTAGTCCTGAGACCTTTCTTGTAGCTCAGGCCCTTTCCTCCTGACCTCTAACCTCCGCAAATATGACCTTTAATCCTTAGCTCCTTATTTCTGAGAGTTAGACCTTGATTTCCGAAATAATACTTGGTCTTTGACTCTAAGATCCTACCTTCTGGACACTGATCTTTACATCTTACATTCAGAGAGAAATTGTAAACTCCATGATAGCAGAGATTCATCTGTTAAACAAATACTTATCGAACACTACCACCGTTACTGGCCATTTTAGATGCTGGTGATGAGGCAGTGAAGGAAACAGAAATCTATGGCCTGTGGAGTGTACATTTGGGGGAGGGATCATATAGACAGAAAGATTGACAAAGACAGAAAGGAAAGGAGGGGAAAAAAGAAAGGAAGGAAAAAAGAGAGAAGGTAGAAAAGAGGGAAGAGAAATAAAGAATGAACGAAAGAAAAAGAGACAGAAAGACGCAAAGAAAGAAAAGAAAGACAGGAAGAAACAAAGACAGAAAAATGAAAAATATGTATATATGATAAAGAAAAAAAATCATATGCCATAAGGTATTAAGTTCTTTGGAGAAAAAAAAAACAAGCAGAAAAACGAGACAAGAAGATGGGGGAGAGCAGTCAGGGAGAAAGAACAACTTTGGAAAGCCCTAAGTGAGGGATTGTACCTGGGGTTTTTGTGTGTTGTGTTTTCTGCTGTATCCCCTGTGACTCAACAGTGCCTGACCCATAGATGGCACTCAATAAACATTGATCTCAGAGAACCCACTTTACTTCATTAATTCTTTCTCCCTCCCCCCTCCACCAACCACTTTCTATTCTATTGATCTCTGTTCTGACTTCCATTATTTTCTTGCTTCAGCTTACTTTGGGTTTAATTCTTTTTCTAGTTTCTTAAGGTGGAAGTTGAGGTAGGTCATTGATTTGTGACTTTTCTTCTCTAAAAGGTTGTGTACTATAAATTTCACCAAGTACTGCTTTAGCAATATCTCACAAATTTCGATGTGTTGTTATTTTCATTCAATTTAAGATACTTTATAATATCTCTATTGATTTCTTCTTTGGCTGGTGGATTATTTAGAAGTTTGTTATTTAGTTTCCAGATATTTGGAAACTTTCTTTTGTTGCTTTTTAATTTAATTCCATTGTGGACCGAGAACATACTTAACATACTTCGTAAGAGTTGAATCCTTTTACATTTTTTAGACTTGTTTCGTGATCCATAATATTTTGTGTGCACTTGAAAAGAATATGGGTTCTGCTGTTGTTCGGTGTAGTCAGTTAGAGGTTGTGTTGGTTTATAGTGTTGTTTTGGTCCACTATATCCTTGCTCATGAGTTCTGTCTACTTGTTCTATCAATTGAGAGAGGGGTATTGAAATCTCCAATAATAATTGCGGATTTGTCTATTTCTCCATGTAGTTCTGTCAGATTTTCTCTCATGTCCTCTTGCGTCGTTGACCTCTCTGTCATTATGAAACAGGCTCTCTTCTCCTTGGTAGTATTCCTTGCTCTGAAATCTACTTTGATATTAAAATACTCCCTCCCGCTTTCTTTTGACTGACTGGTGGTAGCAGGATATAGCTTATTCCACCCTTTATTTTGAACCTATTTTTCAATATTTATATTTCAAGAGTGTTTCTTGTAGGCACATAGTTGGGTTTTGCTTTTTTAGCCAACCTGACAATTTCTGCATTTTAATTAGAGTGCTTAGACAATTTGCATTTAATTATTGATGTGGTTATGTTTAGGTTATCATCTTGTTATTGGTTTTCTACTTATCTCATCTCTTCTTTGTTTCCAGGCTCTTCTTCTGCCTTCTTCTGGAAGGAGTACATTTTGTCCCATTTCTTTTGTTGGCTTAATTGCTTTACCTTTTTGTTTTGTTACTTCAGTGGTTTCTCTGAAAGACGGGCAAGGCAAACTCTGGCCTTCAGGCAGAAAGAACCCAGTCAACCACCTGCTTTTGTTCAGTTGTGAGCTAAGAACACTTTTCACATTTTTAAATGGTTGGGGAAAAAAAAAAGACTTTTGTGGTCAGTGAAAATTATATGAAATTCCAATTTCAGACTCCATAAATAAAGGTATGTGGAATACAGCCCTGATCATTTGTTTCCATATTGCCGGCGGCTGTTTCCACATCACAGCAGAGTTGAGTAGGTAAAAGAGAGACCACGTGATCCCCAAAGCCTAAAATATTTGTCTGGCCCTAGACAGAAAGTGTTTGCTGACTCCTGCTTTAGAGTTTATAGTGTACAACTTTAACTTTCAAGTGATATTATTCCACTTCTCATGGAGTAAAAGAACCTTAGAATAGTTTATTTCTATATGTCCCCTCCCAGCCAAAGCTTCTTACACATGTGCTATAAACTCCACATCGTTATTATTTTTGATTAGTCAATTATTTTTTAAAAATTATCTTCTAAAGAGAAAAAAATCATGTTTACCCATAGTGTTACTATTTTCAGCATTCTCTGGCCCTTTGTATAGCTCCATAATTAAATTTGATGTTGTTTCCCTTTTGTTTGCAGGTTTCCTTTAAGTTCCTTGTGGTGTGGGTCTGCTGGTGGGGCGTTCCTTTGGCTTCTGTGTATCTGAAAACATCTATCTGTTTAATGTCTTCATTTCTGAAAGCTACTTTTGTTGGGTTAAGGAATACTAGTTTGACAGTCATTGTCTTTGAGTAGTTTAAGATGTTGCGTCATTATGTGTGTGGTTTGTTTGTTTGTTTTGCATTATTCTTGAGGCAAAATCTGTCATCCTTATTTCTCCTCCTCTGTACTTAAGGTATCTTTTTCTCTGGCTGCTTTTAAGATTTTGGTCTTTATCGTTGATTTTGAACAGATTCTTTTGTGATGGGCCTTAGTGTAGTTTTCTTCATAGCTCTTGTTCTTGGCAGTCATCCAGCCTCTTAGATCTATAGGTGTAGAGTTTTCAGCATTATTTCTTCAAATGTTTTTTCTATGCCTTTCTTCTTTTGGGGACATTGTCCCAAGCTCACTGATGCTCTTTTCATTTTTAAATATTCTCTTCGCGTTTCATTCTAGAGAGTTTCTGTCATTAAGTCTTCAAATTCATTAGCATTTTCTTCTGTGATGTTAATCTGTTGTTAATCCTGTCTGGTGTGTTTTTCATTTCAGATGCTGTAGTTTTTATCTCTGAGTTCAAATGGACTCTTTTTCTTTTATCATCCATGTCTTTACTTAATATTTGGAATGTATGAGATACAGTTATTCTTATTTGCTAATTCTAACATCTAGGTCATTTCTGGGTTAATTCAGTTGATTGATTATTCTCATTACCATCATGTTTTCCTTCTTCTTTGCATGCCTGGTAATCTTTGATTAGATGCTAGACTTTGTGGATTTTACTTTGTTAGGCTGCCGAGTGTTACGTTCCTATAAATATTCTTGAGTATGGTTCTGGGATGCAATTAAATTACTTGTTAGTAGTTTGATCCTTTTCGGTTTTGCTTTTATGATTTGTTAGTTGAGCCCTGAGCAGTGTCCCATGTAAGGCTCGTTATTCCACACTACTGAGGTAAGACCTTCCAGAGTATTCTACCTATGAATTATGGGTTTTTCCCAGTCTTGCTAGTGGGAGCACGCACTATTTCTGGCCCTGTGTGAGTGATGGACACATTTCTCTAATCCTTTTGGATGTTTGTTTTTTTTTTTCACCCCAGACTGGGGTAGTTTCCTCACACCTATGCCCTGATCAGTAGTCTCCTAAATACTTGAGAGGCCCCTCTACGGATCTCCAGGGTCTCTCTCCTTGCAGCTCTCCTCTCAGGTCCTCTGTCTACGTAGCTGCCTGGCTACCTCTATACTCAGCTCCGCCTCCTCACCTCAGGCGATCTGCCGAGCCCTGCCTGGGTTCCCCTTCTCTGCACTGTGGCTTGGAAACTCTCAAGACAGTAAGCTGTGGCAGTCAGCTGAAGGGCCCACCTCATTTGTTTCCTGTCTGTCACTGTCGTCATTGCATGACGTCCAGTATCTTGGAAACTGTTGTTTCATATACTCCGTTTTGTCTGATTTGTTGGTTAATTCAGATGGGAGGGAAACCTGGTCCATGTTACTTCATCTTGAGAGGAAGTGGAAGTCCTACTTAAGAACATTGATTAAACAAAGTTACTGAATTAACTCTGACCTGACCCTGTCAGGTTCCTGACAACTAGTTCTAGAACTGTGATCGCAATGCCCAGCACACAGTAGTTGCTCCATGTTTGTTGAATGAGTGAATGCCAGAGTACTTGACTCTGCCTTCTGACCCCTGTCCTTGTCCTCAGGGCCCTGCACTTAGCTGTGATTCATCAGCATGAGCCCTTCCTGGATTTCCTCCTAGGCTTTGCGGCTGGAACAGAATACCTAGACCTGCAGAATGACCTCGGCCAGGTAAGCAGCTAGGGAAGGGTGTAGGGCATGGGGGCCAGGATTCTTAGTACAGCCCCTAACCTGCCCTCTGCTCCTGCAGACAGCCCTGCACCTGGCAGCCATCCTGGGGGAGGCATCCACAGTGGAGAAGTTGTATGCAGCAGGCGCTGGGTTGCACGTGGCAGAGCGTGGGGGCCACACGGCGCTGCACCTGGCCTGCCGTGTGGGGGCACACACCTGCGCTCGCGTGCTGCTCCAGTCCCGCCCCCAGCGCCCCAGGGGAGCCCCCAATACCTACCTCGCTCAGGGCCCTGACCACGCTCCTGACACCGACCACACCCCTGTTGCCTTGTACCCTGAATCCGACCTGGGGAAGGAAGAGGATGAGAACGAAGAGGACTGGAAGCTGCAGCTGGAGGCTGAAAACTATGAGGGTGAGGGTCCACAGGCACGGAGAGTGCCTGGCTCTGGGCTCAGCTCTTCCGACTCGACACCCAGCCCTGTGGGGAATAATACCGAGGCCTCAGGGGCCCAGGCACTGGGACTCAAGACTTCCACTCAGGCCCCAGACTGTTGAGAGTTGGCTTTGTGGGACCCAGGACCCCCAATTGGAGGCCCCAGACCACTTGGAACCCACAGGTCTAGAACTACTAGGTTAGATCCGGTTATTGGATTCAGTCTCCCCAGTCGGAAGGCACAGCGCACCTTGGACGCACCCCTCCCTCAACCATGGGTCTCAGCCCACTCAGGATGTGGGAACTCAAGGCTCAGACCCTATGTGAGACTCTGGCCAGGTTCCCAGAGACTGACATCAGGGTTGAGGGACAGCCCTCCTCAGCTAGGCCTCATGGGAAGAAAAGACCCCATCCACCCAGGGCCTGGCATCTGAATCTCTGCTCCCCCACCTCTATGTCTGAGTACCTGGTACCAGGCCCCTCCACAGAGGGACTGAGGTCATCCAGGACCCAGCGTTCAGGGTTTATCCCACCTCCAAGGTCACAGGCCCTTTGGCTACTCAGGACCCAGGAATTTGGGTCCAGGTTCTTTGTGAAGTAAGACTGGAGACTCGGGTTTCCTTGCCCCAAGACCCAGGCCTCCTGTCCTCAGCCTCAGGCTCTTTGGCCATAGGCCTTGGACATCCCACAACCTAGCCATCGGCACTGCCAGCAAGTTCCAGTCCTGAGACTTAGGCGTTTGTGGTGCAGGTGCCCCTTTGACATGCCCAGGAATTCAGGAGCCAAACCCCAAAGTCAGTCATCCTCAGGCCACGAAGCCCTTCCCCAGGATCATGGCATCGGGGACCCAGGGCAACCCCCATCGTCTGACACTAGTCACTGTTCCCCAGGCCACACCCCACTCCATGTGGCTGTCATCCACAAAGACGCGGAGATGGTCCGATTACTGCGGAAGGCCGGAGCTGACCTCAACAAACCTGTGAGCTGCCCTAGGGAGATGGCGTGGCGGGGCGGGGTTGTCCCCAGAGTGGGCCGGGTCTCCTCTGACCTCTCTGCTGCACCCTCCAGGAGCCCACGTGCGGCCGGAGCCCCCTGCACTTGGCAGTGGAGGCCCAAGCGCCCGACGTGCTGGAGCTGCTTCTGAAGGCAGGTGCCGACCCCGCTGCCCGCATGTACGGTGGCCGCACCCCACTGGGCAGTGCCACGCTCCGGCCCAACCCTATCCTTGCCCGCCTCCTCCGTGCACACGGAGCCCCTGAGCCTGAGGACGAGGACGACAAGCCTGGCCCCTGCAGCAGCAGTAGTGACAGCGACAGCGGGGACGAGGGCGTGAGTCGGGAGGACAGACCAGGCGGTCCAGCGGGGGGGTGGTCAGGGTAGATGGGCAGGTGGGAAGGGGAAGAGAAATCAGGCAGCGCATTGAGCCTGACCTCGGGCTGCTGTGATTACAGAACTCAGGCGGGAGAGCAAGTAGTGCAGGTGACCTGGACAGGGGTGGTGGGGGTTGCTCAGGCTGTGTGGTGGAGAAATGCAGGTGGCGGGAGAGAACTCAGCCAGAGGTAGAGCCCTGAGTCGTGGTGACTGGTAAATAGGCAGCAGTGTGCAGAGCGATTTTGTGGAGGAGGAGTTGGAGAACTCAGGCCGTGGGAAGATGAATTCAGCAGTGACTCGAACACTGGCAGCAGTGGGCAAAAACCTTAGCCAGCGGTGAGGAGGTTTCTTTGGAGAACCTACAGCAGAGACACTGCCTTGGGCAGGCACGATGTTGAATGGTAGGGGTCGAGGAAGTCGGGTAAAGGCAGAGGGAAGAGGCGGAGGAGGGACACCCTAGGGGCTGTGGCTGCTGAAGAACTGGAGAAGCAACCAGGCCAGAGCCCAAATAGCAGCCATGGGAGAACAGGTCACCTTGAAAATGGTGGGTGGAGAAATAGGAGCAGGGAAGTTGAACTCGGGTTTCAAGGCAAGACTCAGTTCTTAGGGTGGGTGGGTGGACTTGGGCAGCAGGCAGGGTGGCAGCCACCTGAGCCCCTCTGCCTGGCCCTCTCTGCCCCCAGGATGAATATGACGACATCGTGGTCCACAGTGGCCGGAGCCCACACCGGCTACCTCCTACCCCAGCCTCAAAACCTCCCCCTGACGACCCTGTCTGACTTAATTGTTAATAGAATTTCCAACTTAATAAAATCCCAATTCTGACACCCAGTGACTAGACTGATGGTTGCCTTCCCAGTCCTCCAGTTTATTCCCAGGCCTCATCCCTCCAGAATCCAGTGCTACACAGGAGCCGTGGTGGTTTTCTTTGTGCTTTATTCACTCAGAAGGGTTGGGGTGGGTTGTCTGGGGGGCGGGGTATTTCCTGAGCCCAGCCCTTCTACCCAGCAGACTGGCCCCTCAGGCCTGATTCCAGTGTGCACCCTTCTCCCCCTCCTGCAGTTAGGGAGCGGAGAAGGATGCGAGGTGAGGTGGGGGCTTTGGGGGTGAACAGTCCTGAGCCACAGGGTGTCTGGAGGGAGGACCCGGAGTCAGCGCTCGTGCCTGAGCTCCGCCCCCAGCATCTCCATGGCCTTCTTCAGCTCCTCTCTCACGTGCTCCAGCCGCTCCACATCCTGCTCCTGGCGGGACCAGAAATGGGGTGATCAGCACCCATCTTAAAAGGCAGGCTACCTCAGTGGTCACCCATGTCAGCTCACACAATGGCAGCCAGAGTAGTCATTCTGGTCATTGTGAGCTGTGATGACAACCACAGTGGTTGCCACAACCCCAGAAGAGTTACGTTGGCCCACATGGCCAGTCGTGGGGTCTGTGGTGACTGCCAAGGCCAACAGCAGCAGACACAGGACCAGCAGAGGTGCCCAACTTGCGTCCCATGACCCATTTGTGAAGTGACAGTCATTTTGGTTACTGTCACCAATCACGGATACATCTTACTTTCCGTGACCCAGCAACAGTGTCTGTCTGTAGCCCAGTGAACCAGGCGCAGCAGCCACTTTTCTTGTGGCCAGTTTGCTCGTCAGGAACTAGCAGTGGTGGCTTACTCAGACGCCTCTGTGCGCTTATGTGGCCATGTGGCTTACGGCAGTCTCAGAACAGAAGCATTGCTGGTCAGGGAGAGGCTTTGCATGTTGCTGCCTCATCCCTGTGTCCATCCTGGTCACTGTGACCCATTCCTGGTGGATCTTGCTGGCTATGGCCCAACACCAGTGGCTGTTTCATAGTTATTCCACTGACGCTTGGTCCATCCCCTCCCCACTGCCTCCCCCACTCACCTCCCTTTCCGAAGCCTCTTCCTTCTGCGTGGGCTCCTCCATTCCTGGCTGGCGGAGGTGGTGGCGGTGCAGCGAGTCCTCGTGCCCCTCGCTTCCCCCACCCTCCGCCCCCTGCCACAGGCTGCGGCCCCCACCCAGCACCTGCATGCCCTTCTCCTCGGCCTCGCACCGGGCTGTCTCGTCCCTGGCCTGCTCTGCCACCCGCTTCTGTGGGCGCCCTCCACCCTCTAGGCGCTGCTTCCACAGGCCCTCGAAGGTCTCCATGGGCCCCCTCTTCTTTTCCTCCTCCTCGTGGTCATCCTCCTGGCAGAGCCGGCTGTGCAGCTGCTCGTGGATGGCCTGTTCTCGCACCTCGGACTCATGGGTCCTCTCCTCTGCCGCCTCCTCTTCCTCAGCCCTCACCTCCTGGCTGGACCTCATCTTCCCAGCCTCCCGCTTCTTGAAATCCCCAACCAGCAGGCCTTTCTCGCTGGTGGACGCACAGCCATAGGGCTCTGTGTCACACATCTCTGGTGGAGAGAGAAAGGTTGTTCTCTGTGCAGCCAGCTGGGAAACGTCTCGAGGAGTTCTGGGGCCCACCTGACCTCCCGCAGGGGCACTGTCTGGAACTGGGAGAGGAGGGCCAGGTGCCCGGGAGTCTCTGCCCGTCCTGCACCTGCAAGGAGCCCCAAGGCTGGGCTGGGGGCCAGGCTGGACACTGGGCAGTGCCTCGCCAGCCCAGGCAGGGGGCTCCAGGACGGAAGGAGACACTCTTTCTCCAGGCAGAATCCCAGGCGTGGTGGGGGCTCCCGGAGGAACTGGGGCCTGGGCCCTCCTTACCTCTGTGAAGGACAGCCACGCAGGGGCCTCGCTGGGCCTGGCCCAGCGTCAGCACTTCTGTGACCACCTCTGCCAGGCAGTGGGTCAGCTGGGGGCAAAGGGTCAGAGGTGAGGTCAAGGGCAGGGCAGATGGGAGTAAGGAACTGTAGCTAGAGGGTGAGAAGGGTGAGGATCATGGTGGAGGCTGGGCAGGAAGGGCCATGGCCCCAGGGAGATGACACAGGGTTAAGGGGTTCACACTCCTCACCTCCTCCTTGGACGGTCTCTGTGCCAAAGGAACAGCGATGGCTGTGGAAGAAGGAGGTGAAAGCTGGGCTCGGGGGCCCCAGGCGCTGTCCTCGGCACTGATGCCAGCTCCAAGGGCGCCCTGGTACTCACAGTCCCCACCTGTAAGCTCTGCCTGTGAAGTCTCTAACCTGCCCCTGCTGGGTGCACCATCCCAGCCTCCAGTCACCTGAGTCCCTGCTCGTCAGGCTGGCTGCTGAGGTGCCCTCTCCCCTGGCACTCACCAGCCCCCAGCAGCGGGGACAGCAGCAGGGACAGTGGCAGCAACAGCAGCATGGCGGCAGCCCTGCGGCGCTGCATGGTGGCGTCTGGACCAGGGGCCTCAGCAGCGTCTCCTTATAACCCGCTCTGGTGGCCCCGCAAGGGAGAAAGTGACAACGCCACCACCCCCTCCCTGCCCAAGGCAGGGCAACAGCTGCAGGTCGCTGACCTGAGACCCTCAATTATTCATGGGGACACACGCCCTGCACCGCTCCCCGCCCTCCCCTCCTGCTTCCCGCACCTGAGCACCAGCATGGGGGGAAGGGAGCGGCCCCCACGGAAGCACACCTGACAAGCTTAAGGCCTCACTGGGAGTCGACCAGATTAGAATCCAGCAGCAGTCACATAAACAGACCAAACAGACCGACCCCAGGCAGTTCCTATCCTCACCTGGTTTTCCTCATCTGGAGAGTGGGTCGCACGGCTGATTCCCTCAGAGGTTGAGGTCAGGTTCTGCCTGATCCCCAGCTCCAGTGCTACCAGCCCTGCAGCCCTGGGACAGTCGCTTAACCTCTCTGATCCTGTTTCTTCATTTGCACAATGGGGTCGGTGCAACCTACTCCACAGGTGAGGCTCCACGGTGAGGATTAAGCAAATTAATGTGTGAGCAAACTTAGGCAGCACCAGGCACTGGGAACTGCATGTGCATGCACTTTTGTGCCAGGAATTTTTATTGAGCACCTACTATAAGTCCAGCCCTCCTCTAAACCCTGGGGCTGCACGGGTGAGGACCTGGCAAACTGCCCTGCCCTCTTGGACATCTGAGAAGGAGGAGACAGACAATATGGGAATAAACACACGCCATGTGAGAAAGAAGGAAGTGACTGTGGTGTGTCACATGCTTGCGCACGTAGATACTGAGTGCTGGGGGTTTGACTTTGGCCACGGTAGTCAGGAGTAGTCTGTGAGGAGCTGACACTTGGGCGAAGGCCTAAGTGACAAAACAAAGGCAAGCACGTACGTTCTGGGGGAGAGGGCCCAGGGAGGGGGCAGGCGAGGGCAAAGGCCTAGGTTGGGAATGAGTTTGCAGAGTTGGAACAGCAAGGCAGGTTGGACGGGGGCCAGAGAGAGGGAGTGGGGTGCAGAGGATAAGAGACAGATCATGTGGGACTTGTAGATCACGTGGGGCCTTGTGGATTACGTGACAGTTGTTTTTTCCCAAATGAGATGGAGCCACAGGAGGGCTCTGAGAAGGGGGAAGTGCCCTGACACAGGTGTTCACAAGGTCCCTCTGGAAATGTGTGTGAACAGGGAGCAGGAAGACAGCAAAAAGGCTGTGTGACTCTCCAAATGGGATATAATGGTGGGGATGACCAGGGAGGAGCCCGAGACAGAGCAAGGGCAGGTTCTGGAAACACTCTGAAGGCGGGGCTGCCAGGGGCTGCTGACTGAATGGATGTGGATGTGAGAGGAGTGAGGATGGCTGTGGCCTGAGGGGCCGGGAAAACGCCCACGTGCTGAGATGTGCTCCTGGGGGGTTCTGGACACTTTCCTTTGATGATTCAGTACCTCTGAGCAATTGCCCAGCCCCGCCTGCCCCATCCCCCAAGTCAGCCAGGGCCATCTCCCTCCATCACAGATCCACAAAAGCCTTTGTTCTGACCATTTATTGGGAACTTTCTGCTAAGCACTGAGGGAGGGAAGAAGAAAAGAAGCATGGAGGCCTCTCCCCTTCTCCCATCCCTACAGCCTTCAAGTCCCCAGATGCCCTGCTTCCCAATGCAGGCTGAGCCCCCAATGATAACATGGCCATTGACTGATTCTGAGGAGATAGGGAAGGAAGAGAGGTGGGTCCTGGAGTCCAGAGGCCCAGGCGTGGAGCTGACATGACGAATGCAGATGTCAGGACGGGCCCAGGACAACAGGTCCCAGGAGTCCAGGGCCCCTGAGCTCCAGGAAACAATGATGACCCTGGTGGCTGATGAGGATGAGTCCTCAGCTCAAGGCAGGCTGGCCTGGGAGCCTGGGCTTCTGTGGCTGGTTGGGGCCGATGTACTGGAGAGGCACGTGGGTGGGGGCTGTGATCCGGTCGGTGCCTAGGTAGGGCTGGAGGGCAGGGGGCACGAGGACTGAGCCGTCCTGGGGACAGAGCAAGCAGGCCTCAGGATGCTGCCGCTGCACCAGCAGTCCACCCTCTACTCTGGGTGTGATCCTTTGACCCCCTCACCTTTTGCTGATTGCTCTCCAGGAGGGCGATGAGGAGGCGGGGGACAGCACAGGCTGTGGCATTCACCTGGGAGAGACACATGCTAAGACGGAGGCCCCAGGGAGGGGCTGAGGCGGTGAGGGTCTAGGAGAGTGGAGGCACAGGCGTGCGGGTATTCACCGTGTGGGCAAACTGCAGCTCCCCGGCCTCCATCTGGAACATGATGTGGAGGCGGCGGCTCTGGAAGTCTGTGCAGTTGGAAGCACTGGTGACCTGTGAGGAGGCGGATGGGCTGAGAGGATCAGCTGTGGGGGGCGGCGTCATCCTCCTTCCACGCTGCGTCCCCACGGGGGCAGGGGCTCACCTCACCGAAGCGGCCACGGCCTGGCATCCAGGCCTCAATGTCGAACTTGCGGTAGGCAGGAAGGCCCAGTTCCTGGGTGGGCATGTCCAGGACCCTGTAGCCATGGTGAAAGACAAAGTCAGCGAGTGAGAGGAAGAGGGAAAAAAAATGGAGGCTGATGGAAGAGAAGGCAGTCAAAATAGTGGACAACGGAAGTGAAAAAGGAGACAGTGGCGCAGGGGACACCTCCGTGAGGCAGGAGGTGGTGATGGAGAAAGCGGTACAGGAGGAGGAGGTGGAAAAGGAGTTGATGGGGGCGGCAGGAGAGGAGAAAGGCCACGTGGCTGCAGCTCCAGGCTGCTCACCATGGCCATTCCCACCGTCTATAATAATGGCAACCCAGATTTTTGTAATGAGTCAGAAAAAAGTCTGCATTTCTCAGCGTCTTTTCAAAGCTACACGTGACTATGAGAGAGGGAGTAGGCTTGCAACATCCAGGTCAACCCTTAAAGGGAAGGAGTGTGCCCTCCCCACCTTCCCACTGGGCGGTGAGAAGTCATCTTGGACCACGTGGATGAGGCGACACCCTAGGGAATGAGAGCAACAGGAGGGGAGGAACCTCCATCTAGACCCTGGAGCACCCTGTGACCCTTATGCTGCAGTTCCAATCCCACGATCCTGGACAGGACTTCAGAGATTGACAGGTAGACAGACAGCCTATATGTAATCTTAATACAGGGCAAAGGGGGCAGGGAGGAAAGGCGGGAGCACTGTCATCCCCTCTGTACCGGAAGTGCAAACCCAGCTCCGTCAAGATCTCCATCTGAAGGGACAGGAATTCCTCCAGCAGCTGTGAGCTCTGCTCCAGTCCAGGGCCTGTCACCCCAAACATCTCCACCTGGAACAGGGCAGGGAGCATAGGAGTCAGGAAGCCCTGGGCTGTTGGGGTGACCCCCCTCAAAGTCCCAGCTACACCAACCTTGGTGAAGTGGTGCACTCGATACAGCCCCCACGGCTCCTTCCCCGTGTCTGTTTCTGCCCGGTAGCAGGTACTGGAACAAACCATCCTGGGGGACCAGGGGAGGCGGGGTCAGTCAGGGAGGGGAGAGGGAATGTCACAGGTGGGGACAAGGTCTAAAGGAACTGGGCATCACCTGACTGGCAGGTCCCTGAAGGCCACAGAGTGGTCCATGAAGTAGCCTGGGAGAAGAGGGAGACAGGATGAGTCAGCCAGGGCCACCCTCCATCCAAAGGAAACCTTTGTGAGAATCAGAAAAGGTCTCCCCGCGGGCAGACACGACCTCTCATCAGGACCTATGGCTGGATCCTCACTGTACTGTTACAGTGAACAACCTGCCCAACTGTACATGGGGGCGGGCAGCCACCCCCCCAGGGTGCTCCTGGTTGTCCGCACTATAATCCCTCCTGCCCTGAGGACACGAGGGGTCCTGACAATCCCTGGCTTCCAGGCAGGTGCTCACCTGCAAGCCCCACCTCTGCTGTCCCAGCCAGGTTGAGGTCTTCAAAGCGGGAGGGGTCGATGTTGTAAATTTGGGATGGGTTGGCATTTGGTGTCATCCCACAGCCTTCCTGGAGAGGAGGCCAAGCACAGAGGTCAGAGGACAAGTAACCTGAGTGTCCTCCATTTTGCAGTCACAACCCCTCCTCCTTTCCTGGAAGCATCTGGAATCACTCTGACCCCCCTGTTATGGCCTGATCCCCTCAAGCTGGCCCTAGGGAGGCTTCCTTGAGGCAGGGGGGTTATTGGTCCTGCCCGGAGCCCCCAGAACAGGGCCTGACACACAGCTGGGCGTGGGGAGCAGGGTCCAGACTCACAAACACAGCTCCTCGGAGAAGGTCTGGCACCGTCATGGGGGTGAAGCCCTGTGAGGGGGAGGGAAAGGGGTGAGGAGCACAGCCAGGACCACCGACCCCGGCTCAGGCCTGGCGGAGGGACACCGCCGGGTGAGCCAACAGCGCCACCTCGTCCCTTCTGCTTCGGAGGAAATCGAGGGAGGTCCGAGCGGTGGGCTTAGGGCTGGTGTCCCTGTCACTGGGGCCCTCTTCCGGCGCCTCACGGTTTCCTCACTCAAATCATACCACCCAGGGCAGCCACAAGTGTAGTTTGAAAGTACAGATCTGACCATGTCCCTCCCTTGGCTCCCCAGGGAGCATCCAAGTCCCTTCGCACGGCCAACGCCCCGTGCATTCAGCCCCTGCGACTTCTCCAGCTTCCCCAACTCTCCCTTCACCCCAAAGGCAGGCGGTGAAGAGCAGCGGTTCCAAGTGTAGGCTTGAGCCTCGAGCCTACACACTAGCCGTGAGGCCTCGGGCTACTTACTCCTCTCTCAGGCCTCAATTTCTCCGTCTTTAAGGTGGGGATAATACTAGCACCCACCTCATAACATTGCCATGAGAATTAAATGTGTCAACAATACATGTAAAGCTCTGAAAATAGTGACTGGAACGGAGGTCACACCCTCTCCCTTCCGCCTGAGCCTTCTGAGCTCAGCTTCAATGCCGCTCCCTCCAGGCAGACCTCCCATCCTGGCTCATACCCGGTGGACGAGCTTGTTGAGTGTGAAGTTGACCAGGCCGTGCTGCAGGAGGGCCCCAGCTCCACGCAGGTAATAGGAGCGGTGGCCGGACACGTGGGACAGACGCCTGGGAGACAGATGGGAAGACAGGCGAGGGCACATGGGCCAGGGCTGCACCCCGGAACAGAGGCCCAGCTGCCAGGCGGGGGACTGGGCATCAAACATTCATGCTGGGAGGAGCCCTGGTGGTTCCAGGTACCGTGCAGTGCCCCGTGCTGAGCCCCAGGAGGCAGAGCCGGCAGCCAGCTGCTGAGGTGGGGAGGGCTGGGTGGAAGGGGCTGGGAGGGGGCTCACTTCTGCCGGATGATGTCGAGTTTCTCAGCGATTTCCAGGTGGCCTCGGGGATGGAAGGAGAAAGCTGGATGTGGATGAAAAGAATGGAGTATAAGGGAGGAGAGAGCCAGGGAGCAGGGGCAGAAAGACTGGATTAGAGATAGTGGGAAAAAGAAAAGGAGAAAGAGAAAGAGAGAGGGGAAGTAAGAGAAGAGAGAGACACAGAGAAAAACAGAGTATATATACATGATGGAGGCAGAGACGAGAACAGGTAAGAGAGATGGGAAGGCAGAGGCAGAAAAGAGGAAGAGAGAGAGGAAAAGAGAAGGAAATACTGGAAGATAGAATCAGAGAAAGAGACACACAGAGAGCTGGGGAGGAAAAGCCCACGGGAGACTGGCCAAAGGAAGGTGGCTGGAGAGAGACAGACGAACAGACATAAACATGGACACACACACACAGTGGGGACGGGGCGAGAAGGCCCGATGAGGTGAAGGGAGAGAGAAGGAAAATAGAGCTGCCCTGCAGAGACGGCTGGGGCCCAGCCAGCACGCGAAGATGGAGCCGCCGCCTGAGCACCTGGGCTCCGACCAGCGCTAGCGCAGTCCCAGACCCCAGGAGCCCCGCCCCCGCCTAGGGTCCCTGCGCCCTAAGATGGCCCACCTGGCTTGTTTCCGACCACATGGAGCACTCGGGCCTGGCTCTCGTCCCCAACGGGCTGCAGAGACAGCAGGTGTCACTGGAGAGGTGGCACTGGGTGGCCCCTGCCTTGCCCCCGCCGTGCCACTGCCTAGCATGGCGCTCACCACGTCTGGGTGGGTCTGGTTGGGCAGCCTCAGTGCCCACAGGTAGAACTGCTCCTCGAGCCTGGTCTCCCTGGGGTACAGGAGCACGAGCTGCTTCCGGATCTCCCGGCCACGCGCCCGCAGAGTCTGATACTGGGGGTCCTAGGGGCAGGGCGAGCAGGGTCAGCTCACAGCCGGGTCAGGGGTCCCTCGAGCAGTGTGACCTGGACCCTTGCCAGCAGAACCTCTGTAGTAGACACTTGTTGCCTCTTCTTTTGGCTCAACATCCTGAATTTCCTTTCAGGAACCTCCCCTCACCACCACATGGCACGTCCATGGGGACACGACTCAGCCCTGGATTACTGGAACATTCCACAGCCTTGGCCACAGCGAATGGCCAAAGACAAGCACATGACACAAGCTGAACTCAGGAGACTCAGACCCTGAACGCTGTCTGGAGCTCTCAGGGACATGGTCTCTTTACACCGACCCTGCTTCCCCATTCCCCGGGGGAGAAAGCCAGTCTGGGAATAAGAGAAGCAGAACCAAGTACGGAGCCAGGACCAGAATCCAGCTGTACCTGAAGATTTTTAGTTTCAGAATCAAGAGGCCAGTTTTCTTTTTTTCTTAACGTTGTTTGAGCTGTCACACACCATGGAGGCATTGTGACTGACATGGTGTCATTGTGACTGACATGGTGTCTGCGGCCCACCCCTGTGGGGACAGATCTCCCCTCCCTTAGTACCTGCTGCACTTGACTGCTGTCCTGGTTCGCCTGGTGGGAGAGACAGGGCGATTAGGCTGATGCAGCTGGGGGTGGGGAGGAGGTAGAAAAGGGGGTGAGAGGTCAAACAGGTCCAGGGCATCTGAATTTCCTGCTGTGCCAGTGCCTGGCTGGGTCCCTCCTTCACTGTGCCTCAGTTTCCCTGTCAGTGAAGCTGGGAGGAGGCAAAGATAACATAACACCATGCCGGCAGCCCCGTTTATCGGGTGCTGCCTCGTGCCTGGTTCCACACAGGGGGCTCTCGCACAGTCCTATTTCTTCATGACCCACTCCACGAGGTCGGTGTCAACGTAACCTTGTTTCGTAGCTAAGAAAGCCGAGGCTCGGACAGGTAGCCTGTGAGCGTGTTTGGAGGCCTGCAGCCAAGGGCCTTTGACACGCTGAGCCTTCTACACCCTGGGCAGCCGATGGAGTCAGACAGACCAGGGTCCGGGTGCTGGGCGCTGACCAGCTGTGTGCCTTCCCTGCTCTGAGCCCCAGTGTCCTCATCTGTGAAATGGGGAGAAAACGGGGCCTCTGGAGCATGGCTTCCTTAGGGAGAGGCATTAGCAACTCACTGAACATTAACTGAGATCGACTGT
This sequence comes from Eidolon dupreanum, assembly GCA_028627145.1. NCBI lineage: Eukaryota > Metazoa > Chordata > Mammalia > Chiroptera > Pteropodidae > Eidolon > Eidolon dupreanum. Next base: position 95,105,123 of record CM053508.1, on the reverse strand, counting down.
GTTGTGTTTGTTGGCTGCCCCTGTGACACGTGTGGCCGGGCCTCGCACACGCAATGGGTCCCTGGGAGATGTAATCGGCGTCACGAGAGGCCCCGAGCAGAGTGGTAAAAAGCAGCCCGAATGCCCGGATGCGAATCCTGCCCCTCCAACGTCCTGGCTGTGGGAGTTGGGCACGTTTTAGCCTCCTGATGCCTCAGTGTCCTCAGCTGTACAACTGGGTTTGTACTGTCCCTGTCTCAGGGTTGTCGTGAGGATTAAGAGTGAGGGAAGCATCTAGAACAGTGCCTGGCACACGGCGATTGCTATATGAACATCTCCGTTATTTTTATGATTATGTTTCAGCCCCTGTGGCAGATGCTGTTGGCTAACCCCCCCTCACTTGCCCTCCTTCCTCCTTTCCCACAGGCCCTTGACTCGGTTTCCCTTCTGGGTAGCCTGTAGTTCAGGGAATGTGGGCCCATGAGACTTGAAGGGATTCTGCTGGACGCTGCAGGAAAGGTCTCCCCACTCTCGGAAAAGGCACTCGAGCCAGAGAAGTCCCGTTTTCTGCCTCTGGCGAGTCACACAGAGACACTGTACGACAGCAGCTGTCTCGGAACCGTGAGAGGGGAAACTGAGGTCAAATCACCTCATTGAAGTCACAAGTGGAGAGAGAGAGGGACAGAACCTGGGCTGGGGATGCTGGGGAGTGGCTAATTCTTCAGCCCCAGGGACACCTGACCCTGGACCACTTGCAATGTGAGGTGGTCAATGTCCACGTCCTCCATGTTCCCGTTACCAGCTGCCAGGGCAAACCCATGAGGACCCGCTTGCTCACCAGCAGGGCCCGCACAGCCTCAGCCACGGCCCCCTTCTCCTCTTCCAGGCTCCGGATCTGCTCCCGCAGCTGCCTCAGCTCCTGCCACGTCATGATCTGGGGGTGGATAGAGCAGGAAAGGATATGAAGTGGCCACTGTCTTTTGCCTCTTCTGGCTGGAGGCTCATCCCACCAGCCACCTGGACCGGCGGTGGTGAGGCAGAGACCCCTCGCTGTCCCCTGGCTGCCAGTCCCCACTCCTTCCCCTCCAGTCCTAAGGCCCCCTGACGTTTCTCTTTCTCAGTCCCTTGGGCTGGACAATGGACTCAGAGAGCTGAACAGGACAACATCCTAGGGGACGCAGAGCATGAAGCTGAAATGACCTGAGTCGGCTTTGAAGGACACGGAGCTGAGCCCCCCACAAGCACTTGCCTCTCCACTCCCACGTGAGAACGAAACGGCCTCTGACCTAGGGCCTGTCACGGCAGCCAGCCCCACACTCTGCAACACGGGGGTCCAGAGCGTGAGAGAGACCGGCACCCCAGCATCATTTCTTAGACACACCTACTGCAGTGGAGGCCCTCTGTGAGCCCAGATCCCTGGGCAAACCCCTCTGTCCCCTCTGGGTGCAGTTTCCCTTGGGCAAAATGGTACAGACACTGTCTCACTGCCCCAGGGCAGTGGGGGGGAAGGGGACAGCCACAGGGTGGGCTGCTACTCGCTTGGCGGCTGCCCTGGACGGACCCTGGACACGTCATGCTCACTGTGTGCAAAAGCAACTCTAGGAAAAGCATCTCCCTCCAAGTCTGCTCCTCCTCCTTAGGGACAACCCCACCCACCCCCACCCCCACCCCAGAGCCCTGGGCCTCCTCCTGGATGCTGCCCCAGCCCTGTGGCCGGGTACCACGTCCTGTCCCTTCTGCCTCGTGAACATCCATCAGGTCTGTGCTCTCCACCCATCGTGCCCACCCCGACTCCATCATTTCTCACGAGGATCCCTGTCCGAGCCTCTCAGCCTTCAGGCTTACCCCCTCCAGTCTGGTCAGAGTTCTTACACAATCCTTCTCCTGCCAGAAAGCACCCACAGGTCCCCAGTGCCCCTAGGAACAAGCCACATCCCTTGCTGCCTGCAAAGCTATATGCCACATCCCGCTTCACACTGTATGCCCTAAAGAAGTGTTTTTCTAGCTTTGGGATGTGATCCATTAGCAGGCTTTAAAATTGCTTTAGGATCTCTAAACCAGCACTTTAAAAAATTGTGGTAAAAATACATAAATTTAGCATTTTAGCCATTTTTAAGTGTACAGTTCAGTGGCACTAAGTATATTCGCACGGTGGTGCCATCCTGACCCATATCTATCTGCAGAACTTTTTCATCTTCCCAAACTGAAACTGTGTACCCATTACACTAACTCCCCTTCTCCCTTCCCCCAGCCCTGGCACCCACCATTCTACTTTCTATGAATTTGACTACTCTAAGTACCTCATGTAAGTGGAATCATATAGTATTTTTTTTTTTTTTTTTGTGACTGACTCTTTTCACTTAGCATAATGTCCTCAAGGTTCATCCATGATGTAGCACGTGTCAGTATTTCCTTCCTTTTTAAGGCTGAATAATATTCCTGTGTGTGTGTGTGTGTTTGTGTGTGTGTGTATGTACTACATTCTGTTAATCCATCCATCTGTTGGTGGACACTTGGGTTGTTTCCACCTTTTGGACGTTGTGAATAATGCTGTCAGGAACATGCATGCACAGAAATCTGTTCCAGGTCCCTGCTTTCAGTTCTTTTGGGTACATACCGAGAAGTGGAATTGCCGGGTCACATGGAAACTTTAATTTGTTGAGCAACTGCCAGACTGTCTTTCCATAGCAGCCGAACATTTATTTACATTCCCTCCAGCAATGCAGAGGGTTTTAAGTTCTCCACATCCTTGCCAACACGTGATAGTTTTTGTTTTTTTTATAACTGCCATTCTAATGGGTGTCTAAGCCAGCATGTTTAAAATTAAACTGTAACAAAACATAATATATTACACAGAGTAAGAGCAAGAATTGTTAATGAAACTTTGGTTTCAATCTGGGGTGTATGTACTGAGTCAGGACGTGAAATACACTTCTTATCCTTGGCCATGAAGTTTGAAAAATGCTACTAAAGGGTATGAAACTCTAAATTACCTTCATTTCATCCTACCTCTAGGCCTTAGTAAGTGCTGGTCCCTCCACTTGGGATGCTCTTCTCCTGTTCCCCTGGCTAACCTTACAAATGCCACAGATGTTTGCCTAACACCACCTCCACCTCGTGAGAAGCCCTCCCAGTACTGTGTCCTCTGCTCTGTCTTCACAGCACTTAGCAGAGATTATGTTTTTAATTGTATGTTAAATATCACTCTTTCACTAGACTGTGAACTCAACTACCTTGCTCATGAGTAAGCACAGCACTGGTAGTTAAGACTGGATTCTGGGGCCAGACAGCATAGGTTCAAATTCCCACTCTGGAACTTACCAGGATCTTGGGCAAGTTAATCAACTTCTCTGAGCTTTAGTTTCCCCTCTGATAAAATGTGGACAATATTGGCACCTATCTCACAGGGTTGTTGCAAAACTTAAGTGAAGCTAATACGTATAAAGCACTTAGAACAGGATAGTAAGGGAGCCCACGAGAGGGAGGGGAGGATTTGGGGTCCCCTCCATCCTCAGCACCCCAGTAGGGCCTAGAAGTATAGTGATCCGGGTTCTAATTCTTCAAAAGGTAGTATTATACAAGTGCTAGGTACCTTACAATTATTTGCCTCTTTATTCTCAACAGCTAGAATAGTAGGTATCCCTAAATATGTTTAATAGAACCATTCATTAAATAACCTTATTTAGCTGCCTGCTTCGTGTGGGGCAGATGCAGGACTCCACCGCTCACTCTCCAAAAGCAAGAACCAACCCCATTCCTCCTCCCTCCCTGCCCCCTCACCCACCTAATTCGCATCTCTGTCTCCCCTTTTCCTTTGGATTTGGCCTCAGAATAAACCTGGCATGATGTCACAGGACATTTGCACAAAGCTCCTAGCGCAGAATCGGTACCCAGCAGGCTTTATGGAACAGGCGCATAATAGGTGTCTAGACAGCAGGCTTTAGCACCCCGTGAACAACCAGCGCTTCCGTGGGAAGCAAGCACAACATGCTCGCTACACTTGGGAAGGAACTAAAATTCCGGCCAGGAGTCCGCCCCCTGCTGGAGAGTATCTTGCAAGCTCCTTGGTCCGTAAAGCCAACAGCCAATAGGCAAAGCGCTCCGGCGGACGGCTGCCCCGCGCAAGCGTACTCACGATCGCCGGCAGGTCTTCCGGCCGCAGCTCCCCCTTGCGGAGCTCCAGGGTACGCGCGGCCTCTTCAGGGCATGCGCACAGCGGCTCCATGTCCAGCTGAGGGAGCGCGCTGTAGCCCTCGCGTGCATGCTCGTACAGGAGGTTCCGGTCTCCTTTCTCCGTAGCGAAACTTCTCCTTGGGTTCTGGTTGCAGACGCAGCCCCCCCGGGGCAGGAGCCCCCGGCAGGCCACCAAGGGCCACAAACGCCGCGCTATGGACGCAGCCATCTTGGACGAGGGACAAGGAGCCACGCACTTTTCGTCCCGCCCACTCCGTGTTTAGACCAATTGTAAAGCAACCGTCCTGCTCGGGACGAGCCAATCAAGACCTTAAAAGTGGTGAGCACCTCCCGTATCTCAAAAAAATTTTAAGTGACAAAAGTTGACTGAGATTGATTCTGTTTTGGCCCAATTGCCATCTGTGTCCCGCCCCTTCGGAGTCTGCGAGAAGCAGAACCAGCCAATCCCTGCCATGCTAACTCCCGGCAGTGGCTGAACCTGGATTTAGCGTGTCTGCGGATCCTGTTGGGGTCGGTGAGGTCGATGAAGTCCTGGGGTCTTCCAAACCTCCCCAGCCCTCTGCTCAGTTTTCACTTTCCTCCAGTATGCGGGAGGGGGCGGTTGGGTTCCCGAGAGTCTACTCAGAGGAAATTTCTTAGATTCAACCAGAAGACCTCGAGAGCGGGAATGGAGAATTTGGACCCTCGCCCTACTGCGGCCGCTTTTCCCTTCTCTTTTCTGAGTCTCTTATCCCCTAACTCAGGGACGCTGCAGGCGGCGGGATGTCCTGGTCTGGCCTTCTCCGTAGTCTCAACACGTCCCTAAGTTATGGTAAGTGGGGGGCTTGGGCCGCAGAAACGAAGCTGGATAAAGGTTATCTTCTCTGGGACTTGTGTGCCTTGACCGCAGCCCCGAGGGAATCAGGGTTGGATACGCGCTGTGCTTTGGCGGAGCTCGGGCTGCAGTAGCAAGATGTGAGAAGTTGTTGAGTTGGGGCTACTACACAGCAGGCGAGTACCAGGAGTTGGAGTCAATTATTTATTTCTTCAGCGAATGCCGTACTTACTAAATACCTCCCGTAGGTGAGACTTCCAAGCAAGGCGTTTAAGTCATTCATTCAGTTGATATTTTTCAAGAGTCTTGTTTTGTATGTGTCAGGTAGTGAGAGTGACGCTTTATTTATGAACTCATTTAATAAATATAAAATGCTTCTCACAGGCCATGCCCTTTGTGAGGTATTTCATTCACTTATTCACTCTGCAAACCTTTATTGAGCACCTTCTGTTTGCCACTCACCAAGGATCACAAGGCTTGGGCAAGTCAGGCCTGTACCCTGCCTGGAGAATCTGGGTGGCTTGACATGCAGATCTCACGGTAGTCTCTTCTAGAAATATCTCATACTGTTTGAGGATCCTTCTCTAACTTGAGATATGAGGACATATGGAAATACAGAGTAGGGCCAGGATCTGCCCTGGATAAGGAGGGAAGTGCGAAGTTTAAGTGTGAAAGGACATCTGTGCTTATGATAGAAAGGATGGACCTCAAAGCTCTGAACTGGGAGCTTCAAGAGAGTGTGGCTCAGTCACCATTGTGTCTCCATTGCTGGGACCAGGGCACAGTATGTGCTCAATGAATGTTTGTTGAAGTGAACCCAGTTATCTTTGAATCTTTTTACATCCTACATCCTACCTGTGAGCAGATCCTGTGGGGCCTCATTTTGGCTCTAACTGTCAATAAGATGGCACCACAGGAGGGCTTGATCAGCGGAGGTTATCGGACCCAGGCGCCCCCAGGGTCCCTCTGGTTGCGTGTTGGAGCAGACGGTAGGAATAGGGAGACCTGGGAGGACACAAGAGAAGAGTGTGGACAGACTGAAGTGGGTGCAGTGGAGGAGGGAGAAAGGGTTTATGTGAAAGTTCAGCTGACAAGACCTGCTCACGGGGGTTGGAAGTGGGTGTGACAGGAAGAGGAAGAGAGATACCTCCCTGAAACACCCCTGGAGTTGGTGTGGGGAGCCGTGAGTTAACGTAAGTATGATGCAGGAAACAGTATGTGACACAGTGTGAACCTGTGCTTTTATTATTCTGTTTAAACAGCATTAAAATTAATATCTTCCTTGCAGAATAAAATGAGTTAATTTATGTAAAATCCTTAAAATAGAACCTGACATGTGGTGGTTGCTCAATAAATGTTATTACTATTGTCTGTGAGCACCCCTAGATATAAACAACTGCATCCTTGTAAAGTGCTTGGAATGATGCCTAGAACACCAGAATTGAGTCTCTAATACTTATCTGTTCTTTGGGGTAATAACTCCCTCTCTCCACCCTCTCGGGTGTGTCTCTCCAGGCCTAGCCCTGGCCCCCCGGCTCTGGGCCAGCCGCCCCATGGCCACTCTGAACCAGATTCACCGCCGGGGGCCTCCGAAGTGGCCGTCACCCGTTCCAGGTCCCACCGAGGGCCGCCCGCAGCTGAAGGGTGTGGTTCTGCGCACGTTCACCCGCAAACCCAAGAAGCCCAACTCGGCCAACCGCAAGTGCTGCCGTGTGCGGCTCAGCACAGGCCACGAGGCCGTCTGCTTTATCCCCGGAGAGGGCCACACCCTGCAGGAGCACCACGTGGTACTTGTGCAGGGCGGCCGCACCCAGGACCTTCCAGGCGTCAAGCTCAAGGTTGTGCGTGGCAAATATGACTGTGGCCATGTGCAGAAGAAGAAGTGACTGCCAGGGCCACACATGCTGGGGTGCCTGTGGAACAAGAGTCTTCCTGCAGTATCCTTGGGAAGTCGCTGGTCCTGGTTCACTTCCTGTTTCCACCTCTTCCATCAGAACCACCAACAGCCCATAGGGGTCCTGGGTATAAATTGGAAAAAGGTGCCCTCTGCCAACACTCTGGTGTCCATGTACAGAGTGTTGGTGCAAGGGGCCTCTTCTGCTGTGACTGGACATTACCACCATCTGATGGGAAGGGGTTGTAATAAACACACAGACCCTGTGTTTGTAATGTGTACGCCTTGCCCGTTTTTTGCTCTGTGTGGTCTTGGCAGCTGACATCCCCTCTGGGCCTCAGTTTTCTCCTCCACTCACATCATTTTTGTTGGGGTTGGTGAAGATTAAATTAGACGGTCTACATGCAAAGCACATGCAAATGGTTACATAACTCTGTTTTAAGCTTTGGAATCACAGACCTGGTTCCCCTTGGGGGTGGTGGGGGCTGGGAAAGGAAAGCCCTGCCCTCAAGCTTCCTCCTGAAAAATGGCAGTAATTGTAATGGTGATGAAGAGACTTTGAAAGCACTGCTCCCTAAGTGGAAACTTCTCTGTTATTCTCAGGCACAGGCCTGGCTTCCAATCCTGCCTCCAGCCCTTAGCTCTGTGGCTTTGGGTTTATTGGTTCTAGTCCCTGGGCCTGTTTCCTCCCTTGGAAATGGTCCTGAGAGTAATACTGGCCTCGCCTGACCAGGTGCTTGGCCAGTATCCTTGATGGCCAGGTGACCTTGGGCAGGTCACTGTACTCTGACTAAATGGCTTCAATCACGGTGCCTGCCTGAGCTGTTTGGAGAACTGGTGTGGGAGCTGCTCAGTGCTGCCTATAGCCCGCCCTGGTTTCCAGCACAGCACTTAGCACGTCTCCTAAAGTTCTCATGATTAGGAAGATCCAATAAGGCCTTTTAGGATCAAGGTTGGGGGCAGATGAATGCACCGAGTACAGACAAGGGTCCCCCATAACCTCACATATAGCACCAACTTTATTGAGCTAGTTGGGTGGCTGTGCCCAGCTGGGGGAAGCTGGAGTCGGGACAGGCCTCCTTCACTGCAGGCCTCACTCCTGGAGTCTGTGTGCAGGTGGGCTCAGAGAGAAGGAGGGTTTTGTCCTGCAGGAGGCGAGCTGCCCCTGAGGCAGGGGCAGGAGGTGGGAGTGGAGGACACTTGGTTGGGGTCGGTCAGCAGGGACTCTGCCTCAGGAATTCTGCAAGAAACAGCGCCAGTCTCGCCTGAGGGGAGGTGCCGATGGGCAGTGGAAGTCTCATGGAACCTACAGCTGAATCCCAGAGACTCCCTAAAACAGAAGAGGTTTCCTTAGATGCCCTGTTGATCCCCTCAAGGACAGGCTACCCTAACTGGCTTCTGCTCCCCGCCAGCAAACAGCTTACCCCGAAAACATTCCAACAAGAGTCATTGTCCCAAGTTGTCGGCAGCTGTACCCCATTAGAAATCCTGGTTTGGCCTTAGTTTTTTGACTCAGTCTGCTAGCTGACATCCACATGTGAGAGAAAACAATTTGCAGGCAAAGTAAAAGTCTTAATTATTCCTTGAATCCCCCTGACTGGAGAAGCTGTGAGCAGCCTGGTTGGACCCCTGGTTCCTGGAACAGCATGTGGGCCACTGTGCTGAAGCAGCAGAAAGTGGGGTTTGCTGGGGGCTGGCCAGGAACAGGCCACAGGGAACCGCCCCCCGCCCCCAAGCTGTCCCTGGGAATCCTCTGGCTTCCAGCTATAAAGCCGCCCTTGATTGGCAATGATATCCGGCAGACGGCAGTAGGTCCTGGAAGGCCTAATCCGGCTGGCGGGCTAGGACAGGCGGATCCTAACCCTCACGCTGGAGTGTGTCACCAGGGCGCCGGAGCGCCCCGCCCAGGCGCGAGCGTCTCTCCCGTACTGCTCAAAAGACACGTAGCGGATGCCCTTGCCAAAGCTGGTGAAGACGTGGGAGACCTGAGTGGGGAAGGAGAGCCAGACGGTGAGGACCTATGGGCTCCTCTTCCTCCTCCTCCTGGACAGATGCTCCCTGACACCGAGTCAGGGCCAGGCCCTGCTCTAGGCACTGGGAATACAGCAATGTAAAAAGCAGCACATAGCCCCTGCCCTGGTGGAGATGACTAGTAGGGGACTCAGGCACTGAGGATAGATGGGGGTAAGAGGCAGAGGGGATTCTGCAGGAGGGTGGGGTTGTAAAGAGCAAAAACAAAGCCCCCACTGGGGTGACATTTGAGCAGAGACCTGAAGGAGGGGAGGGCACCATGTGAGAAGCTGGAGGAAGAGTGTTCCGGACGGGACCAGTCAGCACAAAGACCCTGGGGTAGGAGTGTGCCCGGAGCAGGGTGGGGGGAGAAGCGGGAGGGGGTCAGGGAGGTAATCAGCAGATGGGGCGGGGCAGCCAAGTTAAGACTTTGGCTTCTGGCTTTTTAAAAAAATTGTTTTTATGAGTTTATTTAAGCCAAACTGGCAACATATGCCAGGGTGTAAGATCTCAAATGCTCCCAGTTTCTGGCTTTTTTATCTCCTCCAATTTCTTATTGAGCTAAAATTCACCAACTATAAAATGAACCATTTTATACTGTACAATTCAGGTGTTTTTAGTAATATTCACGATGTTATGCAACCATCACCACTATCTAATTCTGGAACATTTCCATCGCCCCAGGGGAAAAGCCTTGTACCCATTAGCCACTACTTCCAATTCCTCCCTCCCCCTAGCCCCTGACAACCACTAATTTGCCTGCTTTCTGTCTTTATGGTTTTACTAATTCTGGACACTTCATATACTTGCAGTCACATATGTGGCCTTTTGCTCCTGGCCCATCACTTAACATACTGTCTCAAAGCTTTGTCCATGTTGTAGCCGGGATCTGTACTTTATGCCTTTTTATGGCTGCATCACAGGACTGAGTTTCACTCTGAGATGTAGCCATGCAGTAACTCACAAGAAGGGGAAGCTTGTGATCTGATTGACTTTTTAATGGGACCTTTCTGGCTGCTGAGTCTGTGTGTTGGGTCGGGGTTGAGGGGAGGAGATCAGGAGTGGAAACAAGAAGACCACCTGAAAGGTTATTGTGATAACTGAGGTGTGATGATTATGATGGCACAGACTTAGGAGCCAGTGTTGGCTTGAATCCGGCCCTGCATGCTCTAGTTCCACTTGGGGCCAGTCACATAACCTCCCGTGCCTTCCCAGCACTTAGAGCAGTGCCCAGTGCAAGGAGGTGCTCAACCAGTGTAAGCTGAACCACTAGGCTGTTGTGCTAATAAAGTGAATTAATAGGGCCAGCTCTTGGAACATGTAATCAGGGCTCAGTGTTTGTTAGCTGTTATTATAAATATCCAGCGGTAATGCAAGCGGATAAGGGAATCTGAGCAGGGTGAGAGGTTTGAGCGAGCAGGTCAGGGGTAGTCTGGAAAGCCGTCTGGACCCACCTGCCGGCAGCCTCTCTCAGTCCACTGAAGGACCGGGTTGGGTGAGGCCGAGAACTTGACCACTTCATTTTCATACACGTCCAGTAGGCGGACCCGAAGCCGGTAGATGCAGCCGCAGTTCTCCCGGGCACCCCACCTGCCAGGTGGCAGTGAGCCTCAATGCCGCCCCCACCCATCCAGTTTCTGGGATGGAGGGAGGCTGAAGATGGGGCTCCCTGCACTTTGATGAGAGCCACGCATGCCCACCCCATATGGAGAGATGTCAGGTTGGAGTTCTGGGGGGAGGAGCCTGGGTGCTCCTGGAGGTGGAGCCAGAGCCTGAGGGAGGAGGCTGGGTGTTTCTGGGAGGAGTCTGAGGGAGTAGGAATCTGGATGCTCTGGGGTGGCCACAGCTCTGTGGAGGAGACAGAGCCCTAGGATTTTCTGTGGAGGAGCAAGAGCTTGAGGGTGGAGGAGCCAGGGTGCTTTGTGAAGGAACCTGGGTGCCCTGAAGAGGAAGGGACTCATCGTAGGCCCTCAGACACTGAAGCCAGCCAGTGCCCTCGGCCCAACTTTGCTCCTTCTGAGTCTCAGTGTTCAGAGTACAGTGCTCTAAACCTTTCTGAGGCCTTGTTGTCCACAAACCTTTAAGGTCAGCACAGAGTTGCAGGTGATGGGGGTGAAGTGGGTGAGGGGGACACCTTGTTTCAGACCAAGCCAAGTCAGTCAGCGGTCCCCATCCTGGAGTAGAGGGTGAGGAAGAGTGCAGAGTGGGGGCTCTGGGGTCACTAAGGCTCCATTCCTCCCTGGCTCTGCAACTATGAGATCATCAGTTTTCCTCTCTCAGCCTATGAAGAAGGTACCGTAACAGTGGTTAGCCCGAGGCATTCATGGGGGCACAAAATGAGCCCCTTTTGCAGGACCGCTGCCACCACCATTGGTTCTGGGAGCAGGCTGCCATTTTTAACTTACCAGTCAGCCACACAGATCTCGATCTGGGCGCTATCCAGCAGCTCCTGCCACATCCCCTCCATTACCAAGTCCACAAGCTGCCGCTTGAAGCACCATCTGGGAAGGGGAGATGGTGGTGGTGGGGATGGAGCAGACAGTCACAGCCTGGAAATCACATCGCCCCAGATGGCCCCCCCACCAACTCTGTCTAAAGCCTGCTCCTCAGGGTTTCCTCTCTAGACAAGCTGTATGCTGAGCTGAGTGTCCCCATTGGCCTCTCACATCCCTCTACCATTCTCTACCCCACCCTGGCCTCCAAGAGGCTGACCTGGATATAGGCCTGTCTCTAATATTTGTGGTGACTGGGACATGAGTACAAACGGAGGCCCACATTGAGCAGGGACTTCTGGGGCCTTCTAAATTGTGGGGGCCCAAGGTCTGAGGTTTTATTGCCTGTATGGACTGGTCTCCCTTATCCTCTACTTCCTGTTGGGTCAGCCAATGGGAAGCTCCAGCAAGAGACAGAAGGGAGGAAAGAGTAAAATCAGGGCATTTGTCTTCCTGGCTCCCTCTCATGGGGTCACAATGGGAATGCTGTGTCTCTCAACAAAAGGGCACAGCTCCAGTGTCCTCTCTTCACAGTTTTCTCTGTCTTAACGTTTCAGTAACTGCTTCCTCCTCTTACCCTTGTCAGGCCTAGGGGTGGCAATGACCCTTCTCCCCACTGTTACTAGTCTGGGGGTCATGCAGTATCCCATGTGGTCTGCCTACACCTTTGTAAACAGCCCTTCGGCCCTCATTTGAATATGCCATCATAATGTACTGATGGAAAAACTGATAAGTTGACCAGTGGAATGAAACAGAGTGCTCAGGGACAGACCTAGGTATGCATGGGAACTTCATAAATGATAGACAGCACAGTCACTCCACGGGGAAGGGATGGGTGCTTTTGTAGATGGTGTTGGGAAAATTGGCTCAGTATATGGAACGTGTATGATGGGGGAATTGGATCCTTACCTAACACCACATTCAAAGGTGGATTAAAGATCTAAACGTGAAAGATAAAACTACAAGTTTACTAGAAGAGCATATAAGAGACTATTGTTAGGATCTAAGGATAGGAAAGGAATTTTAAAACAAAATTTCAAAAACAATTTCTAAAGCAAAAAAGAGAGATAAATTTGATCATATAAAAATAACAAGAACACCAAATAAAGGATACCATGGACAAAGTTAATACAGATGGTAAAGTGGGCGATTTCACAATGTCCAGGATGAACAAGGGAGGGACATCTAGAAGATACAAGGAATTCTTGTGTATCAACAAGAATAAGATGTCAGCCCTAATAGAAAATATAAACAGGCAATTGAAAAAAAAAAGAGGGAATCCAAAAAGCTAACAAGCACATGCAGAGATGCTTAATAATTAGTAAACTGAAATATGCAAATTAAAATTAAAACAGCAATGAGATATCACTTCACCCCTGATACACTGACAACTACTAGAAAGCTGGATAATGCCATGTAAGAATGGTTGAGTATTGGAGCAAGGTCAAAGAAAATGGGTATGGGGTATGAGGATAAATATAATCAACCCACCAATCAAACTATCCTGCTGTCTTCATAGCATCTATCACAGTCAGAAGCTCTGGAGCCAGATTACTTCGGTTCAGGTCTCAGCTCTACCATTTTACCAGATGTTAGTTACTCTCTGCCACAGTTTCCCATTATTATAAAGTGGAGATAACAATAGTATCTATGTCAGAGGGTTGTTGTCAGGATTAAAAGAGTTATATGTAAAGCATCTGGCAGAGAGTAAGTATTCTAAATGTTGTGTTCTTGTTTTATTGTTCATGTATTTAATGTCTCCCTCCACCTTACATCTAAAATGCAAATGAAAAGACAACAGTTTCCTGATCTTTCTGAATTTTCCTTGTATTTTGGCATATAAAACAATGCCTCGTACCTGGCAGGCCCTCAACAAATATATGTTAATTGACTGAAAAAGTGAATGAGGGGAGGGTGAAGGTGGGAGAGGATGAGGATGGTGGGGTTGGGTCTCCTCCCTCCTTGAGGACCTTGCCCGAGGGATCAAAGGCCACTCACTCGAAAGAAGTCACGAAACACGTCTGGGAAGGAGCCCCCGGCACCACTGTTAGGTTCTTTTCCACGGCCCAGCCGTTCCCGCCGTGCTCCACCTCCCAGCCTCTGAAGCCCTCTGTTGGATACAGTAGTGTTGAAGACAAGAGATTCGCCCGCCACCACTCTACTTGCCGCGTCCACCAGCTCCGCCACCGCGCGCTCGACAACCCCGCCTTCTTCCACTCTGGCTCCGCCTCCCAACAGCTGCCTTTCCTGGTCCCACCCCACGACCGCGCCACGCAGCTTTGCTTATTCACTCAGCTTCTCAGTCTCACTCTGTTCTCCGCCCCCTAACCCCCGCCTCCAGTTGCCTCCCTTCGGCCTCTCAATATACACTCGGCTTCTCCCCTGGACCAGCCCTCGCTCCTTCCACCACGGCCCCACCCCCTCCTACTACAACCTCCTAGCTCCTCCCGCCTTGGCACCCCCACTTGATTAGTTCCTCCTCCCCACAGCCTCATATTTCTATGCAAGCTCCGCCCCCATCAGCACCCAATCGGCTTCTCAACTCTCCCCTGGCTCCTCCTCTTAGCCACGCCCACTGAGTCTACAGTTCCAGCGCTTCTGCACCGTCCCGCACCCTGATTCCACCTGCTCTGTCTCACCCACCCATTTCGTTTTCCTCCACTGTCCACAGCCTCTGGCTCCTCCCATCCAATCCGTTTCTTCCCTAGCCCCACCTTGGCCTCGCTCATCCAGTTTCACACGGACCTCTTCCTAGACCACGCTCCCTGACTGCCTGCTCTGGCCCCGCCGCTGTCCCTTCGTCCCGGCCGCGCCCACTCATCCACCTCGCCCCGGGCCCCCATCCCACACAGGCCTTCGGTCTACCCCGCCCTGCCCCTGCCGCGTCCCCGCCGGTCTCCGCCCCGTCCCCGCCCGGGCCCCGCCCCTGGCACTCACGCTCTCCGCAGGAGTTGAAGATGAGGTTGCGGCCGAGGGGCGCTCTCAGGCAGTAGCGCGCCAGGGCGCAGAGCGGAAACTCCTCCTCCTCCTCGCTGTTGGGCGGGCAGCGCTGGGCCACCGCGTAGAGCGCGCGGCCCTCGGCGCTGCGGTCGCGGGCCAGCTGCAGCAGCCACACGGTGGGCCCATCCACCACGTCGCGCCACGCGCGGCACACTGAGCGGCAACGCGTCACCAATGCGCGCGGCGGCACGTGGCTCAGCACCTGCACCAGCAGCTCCGGAGGCAGCGCGTCCAAGGTTATGCGCGGGTCTGGGGGCAGCCGCCGCCGCGAGGGCTGGGCGCCCATCTCCGGCCTCTGGAATCCTGCAGGTGGAGAGGGGTTGGCGGGACAGGGCACTATGGCCTCCCTCCACTTCTCCCAGGACGCAAGGTCCCTATAACTTGATCGTAACCCCACCAACTCCAATGGACGACAAGGCGACTGCCACGGCCGGGAAAAACGGGCACCTAGTTTCTGCCGCCTGGCTCTGGAGGGCGATAGAGGGCGGAGGGCTTTCCCTCTGGGGCAGGACAGCTGGCCATGACTACCAGGACTGCTGACCATGGTTTCCATCTCTGGCCGGCGCACTTGTGTCAGACCAAACACTATGTGCATGACTATAAGCACACTGAAGACAGATGAGAAAAACCCGAGGAGTGAACCATTTCCATCCCATCCCCCAACCTGTCTCAACGCCTCAGGCCTTAGGAGCTCATGAACTATCTTCAGCAAAATCTATCTTCTCAATCTCTTCACTGAACATTCTTGTCACCTTCTTGCTCTAACCGGAACCCAGCTCTCCTGTAGCCTTTCCAAGTGGATGAATCTCCTCGTTCCTTGGTACTGCTTCCCGACCAAGCTGTCTCCATCCTCCGAGTAGGTCGCATCCCACCTTATGCACCATTTCCTGACCCAGATCACTACATCTCACTTCTCCACGATTTTAGCTCCAGGCTCACTGCCACTCTTCCTGTTATCATTCTTGGTGACTTTCCATATCCATGTAGGGGACCCTTCCTTCTGCCACCACTGCCTCTCTGTTCCCTGATCTGCTCTCCTCTCAGCCCCTCTCTCCCTGGTCACCCTTGTCTCAATAACCGCAGCCTCTCCAGAACTTTAGTCACAGGCATCTCCACCCTTCACCTCCTCTCTTCCCAGCTCTCCCTCCAGTGCCTCACAATCCTTCCAACCCACCGTGGTCTCCAAACCTTTGTGCCCACCTCCTTTTCACTTCCCCTCACCTCCTCAAATCCTCATTCCTGATCTGGTTTATATTTCTTTATTAATCATTAAAAACATGCTTTGCATACACCCTGCCTCCTCTGGCTTCCCCCTACAAGTGACCTTGGTTAAAATCCAGCCCTCCACCTACCCTGTGCCTGTATCTACACAGTTTAAAGTGGCTGAAGAACAATACACAACTCCAAGTTTATAAACTTGACCCTAACGCTGCCCAGCAATTGGACTACATTTCTCTTATCTGCTCGCCCTTCCTCTTTATAGATAACTACTTCACACCTTCTCTCTCCTCTCTTTCACCACACCCCTTTCCACCTCTTCACTCTCCCTTTGCTTCTTATTCTGCAGAAAAAAATGCAGTAATGAGAAGCGAACTTCCACAGGCCCCCACTGCCCTATCGACCACCTACCTGTCCTGTGCCCATCCACACGTCTGCAGCTGCACTTTCCCACCATGACTGCCCCTGTGTACATCAACCCATCCCTCCCGAGCACTCCAGGCCATGGTCTCACAGTTGTCCCCTCTCTCTGCTGCCTTTTCAGTTTCCCTCTCTGCACTGGATCATTCCCATCAGCCCACATGGTGTCAGCTCTCTCAGCTGCAAACAAACCCTCTTGACCTCACCTGCCCTTCCAGCTATGGCCCCATTTCTTTGCTCCTCTTTACAAAAAAGTTGTCTATACTTGCTGCCTCTATATTTTCTAATGTTTTCTCTTAAACCTTCTCTAATCGGGCTTTGTCCCCTTCCTCATCCTGAAATGTCAAGGTTACCAGTGACCCTCTTGGGGCTGAGCCAATAGTCACTGTTCAGCCCTCACCTTGCTTGACCTGTCAGCAACACTTGATACAGTGGGGTTACCCCCCCACACCTTCACTTGGCTCAGGCCAGCCCTCTGGACCCCTCCTGTCTGCCTGGTGGCTCCTAGTCTGTCTCTTTGGCCATTCCATCCTCCTCCCTCTGATCTTGCAATGCCAGGGATTAGCCTTTGAACCTCCAATTCTCCGTCAACACTCACTCCCTTGGGGATCCCATCCGTTCTCATCACCTCTCACTTGGACCATCTGTCTCCCTGCTTCTTTCTCCAGTTGTCTGTTCCTCCTAAGCAACCAGGTCAGGTGTGAGCACCTGAGTCAGGTCCTGCCCTTCCCTGCTCAGAGCTTCTCCTGTGGCTCCATCTCACCGAGGGTGAAGGCAAAAATTTCACTGTGGCCTACAAGGCCCCCTACATATGCCCCCCTCACTTCCCTGCCCTCATCGCCTCCTCACTCACTGCCTCAGTCACGCCAGTCTCCATACCTCAAGGCCTTTGCACAGCTATTTCCTCCACCTCAATCCAGAGGATTTCTTTGCTCACCTCCATACTTCCTTCAGGTCTTTGAGCAAATGTCAACTTCTCTGCGAGGTCTTCCCTGGCCACCTTATTTACAATTTCAGAGCCTCATGAGCACCACCTACTCCCCTTTTTCTTATTTTATACTTCTCTAAAGCTCTTATCACCCTTGAACACACCCTGAACCTAAGTATATAAAATTTACTTAATTATCTTCTTTATTGCCTCCACACTACAATCACTATGAGGATGAATTGTTTACTTTGTATACTGCATACCACAGTGTCCATGCTAGTGCCTGACACATAATAAGGATTCAATAAAGAGATATTAAATGAACAAATCATCACATTAGAAACCCGCTTCACAGATGAGGAAACTGAGGCATTGAGAGGTGAAACACCTTCGTTTAACAAGAACTCAGTGATTAGTTCAAGAACTATTGAGAAACTCATTTCATTTCCCCATCAAGGGCAGACCAGCCTATTGACAGAAACCTTAAGCATGGATCTAGCCAGCCCAGGTTTGAGCCTCAGCTATGTTTCTTGCTAGGTACATAGCTAAGGGCACGTCACTTACTCTCTGTGTGCCTCAGTTTCCTCCTCTGAAAATAGGGATGTTAACGGCACCTACTTCATAAAGTTGTTGCAAGGATGAAATGAGTTAATATTTGTAAAGCACTTAAGAAAAACTGCTGGTGTCTCATAAATAAGGGTAACCATTAAAGATAAATCACTAAATTGTGTTAGCTGCTATTATTACACATCATAAAAAGATGACAAGCAACCATTTAGCTATGATATTTTCATCTGGTGACATCTATCAGGCTCTTTAAGCCCCTGTGCTGAGTATCTAAGCTGGATTATCTCACTGAATTCCATCATCTTATTTTAATGGCCAAAACAATCCTTGGAGGTTGTCCTGGGTTAAGGGGCTGCAATGATTTATTCTGTTACCCAGTGCCAGTAAGTGCTCGATTCGTGTCACCTGTTACGATGTTTAAATAAATTGATGACGGTCTGGTTAAGAAATAAGCCTGTCTCAGGCAAGTGGTCTGTGGACAGGGCAAGAAGCCTGACACCCCTTCGCCCCCTCTACAGAGTGACTCAATTACCTGTAATTTACGAGCAAGTCCACCAGCTTGCCTGGCAGGATGGGAAACTCACCAGAGTGCAGCTCCCTGGGTCAGTGCTCTTTGGGGATGTGTGGGTCACGGGCCAGTGGGGGATTTTGGAGCTGGGGGGTGGCCCCTCACACTTCACCGGGAGCAAGGACCTTCAAGTGATGCACCCTATGAGCCCTGGGTATACAAAACTCTTGTTTGGGACACGCTACTAAAAGACATAAGGTGCCTCACAGCCACATGTCCACACGGCTGGATGCCAACCACTGGCTGGGTCAGTATGGTATACGTAAGGCACAGCACCGTCAGCTGCCAGGGTGTTGGAAGTATGTGTGTGTACTTGGGAGTGGGGGAGGCTGTTTTATTTGTTGTCACTGGTGACTGGCATTCAGTTTCCAGGGACCCGTGATGCTATGGCCGACCGTATCTTCCAAAATGACTATAATAACACATCCTATCTGTCATGCTCTTCCAGAACTTGACCACTGTCCAGTACGAAGTGGAGTCTATACCCTTCCCCTTGACAATGAACAGGACTTCGTGACCGCAGAAGTGACGTTGCTAAGAAATTTGCGAGGCCAGATTACAACGAAGGATACGGCCTCTGCCTCATTCTCTCAGGACGTGGGCCCTGGACACCATGAGTCCAGCGCTGTGCTGCGAATGTTTAACAGCTGGTCCTCAGGGGGAAAAGGAGTCTAGGTTTGTAGTGTTTGCTGACTTTTGTGGTGCCAGTATACTGACCATGGCTGACTGCAAGCAACCGATGGGAAGTCCCTGGACAGTGGGGTTGGAAATCGTTGTCCAGGACAGACTAGAGCTGGTGAGAGCCACTCCAGCACCCGCTGCCTGACTCACCACTGAAGTCTGGCTGCCTCGAAGTCACCAGACTGGAGAGACCGTGGGAAGAGAGAAATGCCCGGAGGTCCCCAGCCATTGGCATCCATACAAGCCCCTAAGAACTGCTTAGCCAAGCCCAGTCAATCCCCATTAAAAAAAATAAATAAATAAAGGCTATTAAGTCATTGTGTTTTGAGTGGGCTGTTATGCAGCGTTAGCTAAATGGAATGATGTTCAGTGACCTGTACTGCATGGGACGGCCCCCCCCCCCCCGCCGCCGCCAAAGAACTGGCCTGCTCCCAATGCCAACAGCCCCTAATAAGAAACCATGGCTGTCCTGACTGTAGATGCTGACCAAACTGGGTTCAAATCTTCACTCTACCCACTTCCTATCTGCGTGATATGGGGCCAAAAAAAGGTATCTCCTTTAAGTCTAGTAAATGTAATCCAAGAATAGCATGGGGTTTGTTATTATTGTTTTTAACAATGCTATTTTAAAGTACCATTTTTTTTTTAATAAACAGAAATCTTCTTTATTGTTTTTACCTGTAGCCTGATCTAATGTAGGGAGGAGGCAAGAGAATTAACATGTTTATCAAGCCACATTCAGAGACTGCCATGTGCTGATCAGCCCTGCAGCCAGGCAGGGACACCTGTGGACAACACAGGGAGATGTCTGCTGGGCCTGCTGACAGCCCATTCCCCACACCTGTGAAGGGGAAACAGGAACCAAGAGTCATTCCCTATGGCTAAACCCACAGGGAACCTAAGGATTAGAGTCTGGGAACTGCCAGCAGGCCCTTCACTCTACATATTCTTACCTTTTCACACGACATACACTTCCCCTTCCTCATTGTATGTCCATATCAAAGGAAATGGGTTGACAAAGTCTTTTAAACTGTAACTCACAGGAACTAAAGAATGACATATAAACAGAATTCCCTGGACACTCGGGGTCCCTCTCACTCTGCCTCTGAGAGGAGACCACGCTCTGTGGCGTGTTACCCCTTTACTAATAAACTTTCCTTTGACTTGGTCTCCCCCGCACTCGGGGAAATTCATCCTGTCCTGCTTCAGTTTCATGGGGGGCTAATTCTTCCTCTTTTTCCCTCCAATTTAAAATTGTGGTAAAATCCCCATAACATAAAGTTTACCATCTTGACCGCTTTTAAGTGTCCTGTTCAGTAGTATTAAATATATTCACATGTTGAGCTACCGTCACCACCATCCATCTCCAGAACTCTTCCCATCTTTCAAAAGAATAATTCCCTGTTACCTCCCCTCTTCTGCC
Organism: Eidolon dupreanum; assembly: GCA_028627145.1. Taxonomy (NCBI): domain Eukaryota; kingdom Metazoa; phylum Chordata; class Mammalia; order Chiroptera; family Pteropodidae; genus Eidolon; species Eidolon dupreanum. Next base: position 95,084,935 of record CM053508.1, on the reverse strand, counting down.
CCAGTAACCACTATTCCACTTTCTGTCTCTGGTTTTGACTAAGTAACCCATATGAGAGGAATCATACAGTATTTGCCTTTTTGTAACTGACCTATCTCATTTAGCATAATAAGGTCAACATCCACGTGGTAGCATGTGTCAGAATTTCCTTCCTTTATGCGGCCAGATAGTGCTCCATTCTACAGATGGGCGACATTTTGTTTATCCACTGATGGACAAGGGTTGCTTCCATATTTTAGCAATTGTGGCTACTGGTATTTTTGTTCGTGAAATACCTTTATTTCATTTTATTTAAAAATCTGGAATCTTTTGCATCTTGAGATTGTGATTTGATGATTCATTTCACAATGAATATGTGTGCTAAGCAGCCAAAACTTTTCTGCCAAGAGAATTTCAGGCAGCATTCAACTTTCAAATTGGGCAGAGGTATACTCATTTAGACAGCTTTTTATTTTTCTGTTCTTGATCTGAGGGCTGGCTACATGCACGTTCACTTATAAAAATTCATCAGGCTGTACATTCGTGCGCTTTCTATAAAAGGCTTACTAAAAATGATAATAATAAAACAGAGACGATAGTCCATGGAGAGGAATGAAGCATGTCCAAAAACCTCTCCCCGAAGTTATCAAACAAAAAATAGGACTATTTTAAAGTGAAGGAATGTATGGAAGCTATTTAGAGTTAGCTTGTCTCCCTTCTCAGCAATTCCTCAAATCATGTAGGGCCAAGACCTTTTTATAGTTACTGGAAAATTGTGCACAAAAATACTCGCATGACTCAGTGAAGACACCATTGACATGGTCTGTCTGCTGGAGCATACTTACTATGACCATTATTTTATTATTTTTTTGTGGCTCTGGGGATTGACTGGGCTTGACTAGGCAGCTCTTAGAGGCTCCTATGCAGTTGCCCTCAGCCGGAAGGCTTATTCTGTCCTATGACTAACACCAGGGATGGGGAGACTCAAACTCTGGGCTGCACAGCTGGGGCTCCTCAGGCACTTTTCCATTCCCACGTGGTCTCTCCAGCTGGACCACGCCTTTTCCAGTGTATACTCTCTTGACAAAGATCGAATAACATAATTTCATTGTCAAGGCTCATGATTCATTAAACTTTCATTCTGTAGTGTTTTTACTTAATTAACTTTATTACTTACTTTTTATTAATTTTAACAATTTTATTTCAGTAGATTTGTTTTTATTAACTTTATCAGTTGTAAACATATTAGAAATAATTTATGTGTAACTCATGTTTGTTAATGTATGTTTTTACTTGACTTGATATACATTTTAGTACCTGAAATGTCATTCCACTAACTTTTTATTTTGTTTTATCAATTTGGAAGACTGAAGAAACTGTTATTATGCATAGTCATATTTCAGTATTAGGCTAAAAAATATGTGGGCATTATCATTTTTAGGAGCCAGTGTTTGTTCACTGTATAATTATTTCAACTTTTCTGTATGCTTGTAATAAAATCATGGGAGTAAAAAGATCCAGTTGGCAAAGATTCGGTGTCTATAAAGCCTACCAGGAGCCTTCTGCAGAGGGCAGGCGGCATCTGAGGGTTTCCAGGAGCTTGGCTGCTTCCCTCAGCAGGTCAGGTGGGGGTCAGAAGCCCCCACTATGGCGGTAGATGACCTCGGTTCAAATCCTGGCTCCTGGGCAGGCTGTCTCTTAGGTATGACCTCTGAGCCTCAGTTTTCTGGTCTGTAGTATAGGGATAACTTCTGTTCTACCTCAAAGGATTGATGTGAGCAGCGAAGGACAAATACCCCTAAGCGTGCCGAGGACTTGAGGAATGAGACCCAATGGCAATAGAACAATGAATGAGTTTTAGCTCGTAGGATGGGGATTTGATCATCTGAAAGAATTAGAAACCTAGCATTGAGAAGTCCTCTGTGGATTCTCTTTGGGGAAGGAAAAAACAGAGAGGATAGTGAGTACCTAAACTCTATCAGCTACCCAGAGGATGTATATTGAACCTGAACTCCTCAGGGATAATGAGAGCAAGCTACCAAGCCCAAAACCATCTCCGACAACACCCCGTGGCGACACATTGACCAGGGCAAGCTGGGTGGCGGGATTCAGGATTTCTGCTGTGAGCATGTGCACCTGCATGTTTTTCCATTTATATTTATACACGAGCCCTGTGTTTCCCAGAATGGGCACCTAAAGAGGAAATTACCTTTATTGATGTATAATTTACATCCAATAACAACTGAATACAAACGTGTAACCATCGTCACAACCAAGATGCGGAACCTGTCTGTCATTCCGAAAGGTTTGCCCACTGGCAGGCAAGCCCCAGCCCCAACCCCGCCCAAGGCAACCACTAATCTGCCTTCTGTCACTATAAATTCGATTTTCTTTCCTAGAATTTTATATAAATGGAATCATACTGTGCGCCAGTTATTGATTTACTGCCTCACAGATCCAAGTTGCGAAACTGGAGTTTGGCCTTTTCAATATTTTTTTGTTTTGGTCACAGGACGTGATGTCACATTTTTCCGGTAGAGGGAGCCAGAGAGACATTGCAGGAAGAAAGGATTTTGCCTCTGGCTCCCAGACTTGGTTTCCACATGGCAGGCAGCTTCTCCTGCCCGGCTCCCTCAGTGAGCATGCTTCTCCAGAGGCTGGTAGTCAGCAGCACCCTACAGCCGGCACCTTCCCCTGGCACCCACCTCAGGTGATTTCCTAGCCCAGTGCCGCTGGTGAGACACTTCCTTGTGAACTGCTTCACCAGCACTTTAGAGAATAGACTTCTGGAGAGTTCGAAAAGGGTGGATGGATTTCCAGCAAGTTCCACAGGCGCAGCACCCCAGGGACTCCTTTGCCCTTTAATGGCCAAGTGTTCTCCAGTGAGATCAGGGTCCCTGGGGCTGTCAAGGACAGCCTGCGGCTGTCATATTTTTTGAGCTCTCTTGTAGATCTCAGGGGTAGCAGCTGCTCCTATCCGTTGTTTCTATGTTCTTTAGCTTTCTCTTTGTTTCTTAGTCGCCGATCTCTCTTACTCCAACCCCCGACTATCATTAGTAATCCTGTATGTTAAATATTCTCCCTTCGAATTTCTGTGTGGGTTCAGTCTCCTGATTGGACCCTGACTGATACATATTGTATATGCTGCCTGTGTCTTCTTTCCCTCAGCATTACATCTGTGTGATTCATCCACATTGTTGCATATATACTCGGTGGTCCATTCCTTTTTATTGCTGAGTAGTATTCCATTGAACAGACAAACCACAATCTGTTTATCCACTCACCACGATGGGCATTTGGGTTGTTCCGGTTTGGGGTGATTATGAATAAAGCTGCTATGAACATTCATGCATAAATGTTTGTGAGAACATATGTTCTCCTTTCCCATGAGGAAATACCTGGGAGTGGAATTTTTGGATCACATGATTAAGTGCATATTTCACGTCACAAGAAAACGCCCAGTGATATTTTCAGCCTGATTGTGCCATTTGCATTCTCATCAACAATGTATGAGAGATGCCGTTGTCAGCACCTGGCACTGCCAATCTTTTAAATTTCAGACAGCATGGCTTCCCTTCCATGCCTTGGGGAGAGTCCTCTACATGACAGTCTCTCCTATTCACTTTAACTCTTTGCTCTTGAACTGTAGTGCCAGTGTTATTTCTAACTTGCAACAAATGGTTACATAAAAGTCATAGATAAGACAAGACTGAAATCCTTTGTTCTTTAAAATTATGTGTGTGTTCAAAGAGTCAGTGCTGCTTCTCCATCAAGAAGGCAGAGTGAGCTACTGATAATCAGAGCCCATACTGGCCTCTATGATCCTTTGGGTAGATTTTTTTTTAAAGGCACCCCTTCTGGGTGAATGCAACCCTGGGGTGACAGGGTCTGGTGATCAGAGCAAGGCTTGCATCTGAGCCCCCACCCCCACCCCTAGCTGGCCTCATAATAACAGTTCATTTGTGCCTGGTCCTGTGCTAGATGCTCTCAAAACAGTATCCCAAGAACTCCAAGTTCAAATGCCTGTAAGAGGCAGGCAGCATCTTAAAGAGGCTGACTGGATGGGAGAAGCAGGGAGTCTCTGGCAAATAAAACAGCCAGCTATAGCCTGTGCCAATACTCCCTTTGCCCGATTTACTGCTAAGTAGGAAGGTGGGACCAGTTTGGACACATCTTCCAGTTTTTTTTTCAAAGAAACTGGCAATGTCGACTTTTATGTGAACTCACCTAATTTTTCAATGTTAGCAATGCATTAAAACAATTAAAGCACAGTATCGGCCAGGTAAGACCGATCTGCGGATTCAGGAACAGACTGGGGGCGGCTGTTTTGTGACTTCTGTATTATCCCAGTTGATCTTCACACCAGGAGGAAACTGAGGCCCCGAGATGTGAAAGGACTCACATAAAGTCACACGACAGCCAGAGTGGCGTGGGGATTGGAGCCTGCTCTCCTTTTCAAAGCACATTCTCTCCATGTTCGGCAAAGAAATAGAAAAGCAAAGTGAACAGGAGGTAGACCATCAACCAAAAAGAAACTTCGACATACTTCTAAACGACATAAAACAGACAGATATGTAGGGGCTGGGTCGGAACCCAAGGTGGGGAAAAATGGAGGTTCAAGGATCCCCCAGAGGCTCTGGATCGAGAGTCAGGGGTCCAAGGGCCCCGAGAGTGGACGTGCAGGTCAGGAGTGGGAGGGCAGAGCGAGGACAGAGGTCAGTCTGCCTTTTGTGCCTATTGGCTCCCTGCTCCCTCTGCTTCTGAGGCAGGACGGAACAAATTCCTCAGAGTGGGGGAGGCGGGTAGACCAAGCCCCTCACTGAGAGAAGAGGGTCCTTTGGTAGAGAGTGTAGAAAGAGCTCAACACACACCAAAGTTAGCGTCAGAAGGAAAGTTTATTAGAGAAGGGGTAACACTCCACAGACAGAGTGTGGTCTCCTCTCAGGCAGAGAGAGGGCGACCCGAGTGTTCAGGGAATTAAGTTTACATATCATTCTTTAGTTCTCATTGGGGAAGGGAAAGGGAAGAGCTGTAGCCTGCAAGGCCTGCTGGCAGTTCCCCTCCTTTAATCCATAGGTTCCCCATGGTTTTAGACATAGGGAATGTTTTATCTGTGTAGGGCACCTTTTAAAGACTATTTTCCCCATTTCCCCTCCACAGGTGTGGGGAATGTCCCAGCAGACATCTCCCTGTGTCCGTAGGTGTCCTGGCCTCGCTGTAGGGCTGATCGGCACATGGCAGTCTCTGAATGTGGCTTGATTAATATTTTAATTCTCCTTCCTACATTACTTCCTCCCTCACGCTCTGCCACACAGATTTCAGGCTGCCAAGCATTCACACACAGGACAAACAAAAAAATACTAGATGATTGTTCTTAGAGAAATTGCGTGAAGCATCTGGGAAGAGCCCAGGCTGCTGGTGTCCCCGAGTGCAGCCCTCCCCATTCTGGCATCTGGGACTGAGCTCCCTGCAGAGACCGGCCTCTTCCATGCTGACACCAACAGGTGCTGCCCCCAAATAGTTTCGGTCATCCCTTCAGCTGGAGCCAGTGGGAGAGTGGGACTATATTTATAATAGCCCCAAATCTCTTGTACCAGTGACTTCAAAAAAAGTCACCCAGCCCCTGGTTTGAAAATGTGATTAGAGATTGGAGATTTTGCTCCCCAGCATATGTCGTTGGTTTGGCTCAAATAAACTCTTATAAAAATTTTAAAAAGGAAAAGAAAAGAAAATGGACAGGCAAGGATCACCAGATGCTGGAAGAAAACTAGCAACCTGAAAGAGAAATATTAAGGTAAACAGGCAGCGCTAAAGAGAGCTGACCCCAGAGGAAACAGAGACGTCAGAGGGCCAAAAGAACTTAAAGGAAAAGAAAAAACCCTGATTAGCACAGTCAGGGCCAACCTCAGGCTTCATGGGCCTGGGACTAGTACAGTCACACATGGCCCCGTACTTAGAAGGGTGTCATGCTTATTTTTAATGCTCTCCTGTCGCCAACTTGAAGTTCTTAATTATTTTTGAACAAAGGGCCCACCTTTTCATTTTGCATTGGGCCCTGCAGATGATGGAGTCAGTCCTAGGGACACTTAGATTTGAGAAGATATTCAAAACAAAACAAGAACAGGATACTATATAAAAGGAAGAATGCCTTCAGGAAGAAAAACATTTCCAGAGAGAAATAGATTGGATGTGTTAGAAACAGGAAAATGCTTCTCTCAAAAGGGAAAAATTAAAGCTACGTAAAATTTCAGGAAAACAAAAAACTGTTCAAGAAATCATGGTCCAAATATGATATACACTAAACTGTATCCACGTTAGGTCCATTTGACAAAGTGCAAGGAAAAGGAGTCCATTTGACTTGAAGGCCAAGGGCATTCTCCTTATAGTAGCCCTATTTATTGGTTTTCATGGGGAAAAGACTTTTTTTTTTTTTTAGCTATAATTGACACATAGCATTGTGTAAATTTAAGGTATACAATGCATTGATTTGATACATTTACATAGTGCAATATAATTACTACTGTGCCACTATCATATCTCATAATTATCATTTCTTTTTTGTAGTGAGAATTTTTACTATCTGGTCTCTTAGCATAAAGATTATCTTTTCAACAAATGGTGCTGGTAAATTTACATGCAAAAAGATGAATTTAGACTTTTACCTCACACCACACACAAATAGCAACTCAAAATGAATCATAGACCTAAATGTAAGAGTTAAAACTCTCAAAAAAATTTTAGCAGAAAACCGGAGAAAATCTCATGATCTTGGGTTGGGCCAAGATTTTTTAAATATGACACCAAAAGTATGATTCACAAAAGAAAAAAATGGATTAATTAAACATCATCAAACTTTAAAACTTTTGTGCTTTAAAAGATAGCTTTAAGAAAATGAAAAGACAAGCTATAGATTTTCAGAAAATATTTTCAAACTATATATCTGATAAAGGACTTGTATCTAGAATATATAAAGAATACTTCAAACTCAATGAGACAAACCAACCAATTAAAAAAATGGACAAAAGATCTGAATAGACATTTCACCAAAGAGGATACACAAAAGACTGATAAGCACAGGAAAAGATACTCAACATTCATCATTAAGGAAATGCAAATTAAAATCACAATGAGACACCACTTCATGCCCACTTAGAATGGCTCATGTTCAAAAAGATTTCCAAGGGCATGGAGAAACTGGAACCCTCACACATTGCTGGTGGGAATGATACAGTCAGAATGATACAGTCACTTTGGAAAACAGTCGGGCAGTTTCTTTAAAAGTTGAACACTAAAAAAAAGTTAAACATAAACTTAGCATGAAACCCAGCAATTCTACTACTAGACTACCTATCCAAGAAAACCAAAAATATACATCCATACGAAGACTTGATTGCAAATGTTCACAGCAAAATTGGAAACAATCCACGTGTCCATCAACTGGTGAATGGATAAATAAAATGTGGTCTATCCATATAACGGACTATTGTTCAGTAATAGAAGGAATCATGTACTAGTCCATGCTACAATATGAACGAACCCCCAAAGAGCACGTATGCTGAGTGAAAGACGCCAGACACAGAGACCACATACTGCACATTGTATTTATATGAAATGTCCATAACAGACATGGCTAAAGATATGGAAAGCAGAAAGCAGTCATCTGGGGCTGAGCATGGGAACAGAGAGTGACCACAAATAGGCACTAGGGATATTTTGGAGGTGACAGAAATGCTCTAAAACTGTGGAGATGGCTACACAATTCTAAATTCACTAAAAATCACTGAACTGTACACTTAAAAGGGCTGAATTTTATGGTATGTAAATTATACCTCAAAAAAGCTGTCCAAAAAAAACCCCCTGCAAACAGTTAGAGCATGTAAGACTTAAATATGGTAACAGAACAGACTATAGATGGTATCAACCTTGACAGTGCGAAAGTAATTGCATAACCGACACAAGATGGGAAATAAAACGGCGGGGCGGGGGGGGGGGGGAATGGGGGAGGGGAAGCCAAAATGCTCGGCTCACCTCCTTTATATCATCATGGGAATCAGAGTTGCCAGAATAAAGAGATAGAAGTGAGGCATAAAATGCAGTGTTACAAAGATAAATAAGATATGATCTAAAAAAAGTACAATTATTAAAAACTGGTGGAGTGACAAGCATGGAAAGATGCAGCGGGCTGAACATCACCTTTCACAGCAGACACTAACAGATGATTTTGAATTCCTCTGTTTCTGTCATTTCACTGTCATCACCCTCTCAGTCACCCATCTGCCCTCTGGGCCACAGTGTGGGTAAAGTGGAGGTAAAGTTACTTCAGCTTTTTGGTGTATTCTCACTTAAATGTAATGAACACCATGTATAATAAAGAATATGCTTTTTATTTTAAACCAACCAACTGACCAACTGACCAATAGACCAACCAATCAATCAGTGCAATGTCGCCATAATTTACTTAAAACGCTATCGGTGAGAACTTACGTACCTTCCTGGTGGGTGTCTGAGTTGGTATAAACACTTTGGAAAGTAGTTGGGTATTTTTTATGTCTGCCCCAGAGCCAGGAAACACATACAGGACATTCGTGACAGCACTGTTCCTACCAGCTCCAGCCTGGAAATGACCCAGACGCCCATTCGCCGCAGGGTGTGTAAATACGTTAAGGTAGCCACAGAGTAGAATACTACATGGCGACAAAAAGGAGTTAACAACCATACCCACAACAGCGCAGATGAAGCTCGAAAGCATAACTTTGGGTGAAAGATGCCAGACACAACAAGGCTTACATGCGTGTTCACTTTGTAATTATTTGTTACACTGTCCATATATGTTTCATGTTCTTCTCTGTATGGATGTTATATTTTGTAATATTATATTAATATTAATGTATATTATATTAGAATTATATTTATATTCTATTAATATTACATTATCATATAAGATGTTAATATGTGAATATGAACGCTATCACTAAATACCATGATTATTTAAGCCAAAGAAGAAAATAGTCTAACTGCATCTTAGTGCAAATAATAATTAGCATTTGTTGAAAGCTTTCTTTGAGTAAGGCAACCTTGAAAATTCTTTGCATGTATCATCTCATCCCAAGGAGGAAGCACTGACATTTCTGGGGGAGAGGGCATCACAGGACTAGTGAGAGACACTGTTTTGGGGACTTGCTGGTGACAGCACTGGGGAGAGGTTCCATGTTGTGGGCTTTACAGTCAGTAGGCTCTGGGTTAGTCCCAGCCCGAACTTGAACTTTTCATGAACTTGGGCAAATGGCCTTCCCTCTCTGAGTGCAGATTCTCCCTCTGTTAAATGAGAAATATTAAGGGCCACGTGTCTTCTCACGATCCCCCAATCCAAAAGCTCTGAAAACCAAGTCTTTCCCAGACCCACTGGGGGCAGAGCTGACTCAAAATGCTGTGAGGCTTTGTTTATCTAACTATGAACAGGCATGTCACTGAAAAAACATTAGTCTGTTTGATGAAATGATGCACCCCAGCGCCCACCAAGAGTCCTATGCAATGTACAGAATGGGTTCCCTACGATATGCCTCACATTCAAAAAGTCCGGATTCCCAAATGTATCTGAATCCTCAAAAATTTCGGATAAGATACTGCGGACTTCTAATAACGCCCATCTCTGGTGATTACAGGAGAATTAAATGAGTTCAAGGACTGGCCCTTGACAAATGTGAGCTGCCACTGTGACCCTGTTTGCTATGATTAGCAGCTTATGTCCAGCTCTGGGACCGGAGTCCATGCCTGCACCTCCACATGTGGGATCATGTGGCCAGAGGAATGCGGGCAAAGGGGAGATGTGCTTGGGAAGTAATGAGACGAGACAGAACAGAACGCAAAACTACCAGAGGCAGGATCGGAGCCATTCGAGGAATTTTAAGAAGGAAAAAGAAAATGCCAAGTTCAAAATCTATCTCTAGGAAAAAAGTGTAGGAGGGGCCCAGCAGTAGTTAGGATTTTAGCAGCGGTTATTTGCAGGTGAGCAGATGACAGTAGTTAAAAACCCTCCGCAAAATACAAACGGCTACTGTTAACTGTGCAGGAACTCTGAGCTTGACATGTGGGAAGTGCTTCCAGAATCTCACAGAAGCCTCACAAACCACCCCAAGAGGTAGGTGCTATTTTTCAGCCAGGTAAACTGAAGCTTGGAGGAAGGACTCAATGGACCCAAGGTCACCAGACGAGCAAGAGGCAGAGCCAGGATTTGAACCCGGTGTGGAGGACTCTGGCATTTGTGCCCCTGTGCACATAATGTCTTCATCTCTTTCTTAGCTTCTAAATCGTCTTTATTTTCGCCAAATTTTTACCATAAAAATTTCTCATAAAGAAAAGTTGAAAGAATAGGAAAACGAACACCCACTTTGCCAAATTTGCTTTCTCTCTCTCTCTGGATAAACTCCGAAATATTTCAACATGCATCTTCTAAGAAAGAAAGACATTCTACAGGTCTACCCTGTGGTCCTGCTCGCTTACCAACACTGAGCGAGACCTGTTGTGCCTTCTCACACCCAGCTGGTGAACCATTTTCTTCAATGTCCCAAGAAGGTCTTTTTCTTCCTAACAAGGTCAGGGCCTCATACACTGCTGGGTATGGTTTCGGCTCCTTAATCCCTTTTAATCTAAAACACCGCCTTGCCTCTTCTATTTTTCTTAAAGAGATTACATTATTTTTGTCATAGAAAAATATGCGGCAAACTCACTTCTATTTGATTTGTGAACCATATGTCTAAATTGATTGGATAAAAAAATAGTATCTAAATAAATATAAAACTTTTATGTGAAAAAATATTTTTAAGTGGATTCAGGCCTTACAAAAAGGGGAGTCAACAGATTAGATATAAACAAGAAATACCAGTTTAAAGAAGTATTTTATGTTACAAAAGTAGCCAACAGAGAAACTAAAAAGAATGGTGTGATTATATAGCAGGAAACTGCAGGCTATGAAAACTGTCTCCATTTATTTTTAGCAAGGGATCAGTGGACATTATCTAAAAGTTGATAACCTAAGAAATAATTCAAGAATTTGCTTTAGAGATTTGGAAATAAGTACCAGATGAATAAAAAGCAGAAAAAGGTTTACAGCAATGCACCACAGATCACAAGCTACTTTTGCCATTTTGAAAAGTAATTTAATAAAAATTTTAATTGGCTGCAGGGTGGGGCTGTTTAAAGAACTGTTATTTTTCATGCAAAGCGTTGTCCTGTCTTTTGTTCTTGTGTGTGACTGGGACATTTAAAAAGTTATTTATTTTAAAAATAGGTTTGTAATATTGCAGCCTTTCAAACAGGGAGTAGATGGATGCTGTCTAAAGTGGAAGGAACAAGATTTGGAGCGTGAAAAATATAACTGAACACTGCAAAAGTTAACTGCGAACAAAATTTAAATTGGCAGGAGCGGCCGCAGCTAAAAACATACTGTGCCCAAGTTGCCAAATCAAGAAACGGCGCTCTGAGGCTTTTGATTCCCAGATTCTGCCAGGGAGCGGCCAGCCAGAGGAAGCAAAACCCAGAGCTGGTCCAAAGTGGTCAGCCTTTCAGCGGCTGCTGTGAGCACGTGTGGGACGGGGATTTGTTTAATGGTGGCGGCGGGCGGAGAGCAGTGGGCGCTAGGGGACCCGTCTGAAAAGCAAAGCCCTTCCCGTGCGATCTGGGCCTTTCAAACGTGCGTTGTGTGACTCTGGACTTAAAGGGTCACAAATTGGCTGCCGCAGCTTGGGACGCGGGAGGGCCCCGGCAGGGGCGCTGCGGTACTGGACTCCCGGGGACCCGCCCCTCCGGGTGGCGCCCGGGCCGACATCCTTCTCAGGGCGCCCGGGTCGCGAGTGGGGGCGGGACTCGGGTCCCGACCTGTGTCCCTACCTGTCCCGGCGCTCACCTGGCGGCCCGCTCGGAGGCAGCAGCGGGCTAAGATCCCCTTCCCCACCCAGGTCTGGGAGGCAGTCGGGGGACTCCCCGGGCTCGGCGCCGCCCAGGGAGTCCCGGGACAGCGGTGTGGGCAGGCGCTCCTCGCCGGGGGCGGTGGCTGAAGTCGGGCGCCGGGGGCGGGCGCCTCTGAGATGCGGCGAGGCGGCGGGTGGGAGCGACCGAGGGGCGGGATCTGCGAGCGCAGCTGCTGCGGGGCGGGCAGGCGGGAGGAGACCCAGCCCCCGCGCTCGCGGGTCCGGGGGCCCGCCCCTGGAGAGCCCGGACTCTCCCCACGTGGCCGCCAGCTGCCCGGACGCCCCGCGATCTGACACCCGGGTTCCCGACGCACACCACTGCAGCCACTCCGGGTGAGTCCCTCCTCCCCCGGGGCCCCGCCGTGGGAGCGGTCCCGGCCGCCCCTCCCGCAGATCCCGTGCTTTCTCCCATTCCGGCCTCCCGCCGACGGCCGCCTCCGCCATTCAAAACATCTGTCCCACCATCTGCCCAGTGCTGGTGAATGGCCTGGCTGTGACTCCGACCGTGGGCCCAGATCGAAACACCTGGATAAGAGTTCTCAGCCACGGGGATTCCCTCGTGTTTACGTTGCGTCCCTAAGGTACAGTCTCAGAAACCCCGGCGTGTTCAGTGGAAACTCTCTATCACACATCCTACTTTAGAAACCTCCTCCTCCCCTCCCCTAAATTAATCCTCAGGTTTAGTATCAGTAAACATGGGGCCACGACCCATTTCTCCCTTGAAACTACCCTTGAGACTTCACATTTCCTTTACATTTCGCCCTAGGTGCACCTCTGAAGGGACTTAGACATCCCGGAGCCAAGTCTGAATGCCAGGCCTCCTACAGCTAGTAAATAGTTGCCAGCCTCAGTCCCCAGCGCTCGCTCATATCAGGCACTGTGCTAAATGCTTTCTATGCATGATCCCACGGACGCCTCTTCAGGGAAACTGAGGCCCAGAGATACATGGTCTGTGCACGCGGTGCAAATCACTTGCTTAAGGGGTCAAACTGCTCAAGAGGCCTTGAGCATGGGGCCCCCAGGTCCGGCTAGCTAGAAGCTTCAGCAAGGCGCCACAGCGCCACCGTGAGGACAGAGTGAGATCGTGCGAGTGCCGAGAACACGTTACCTCTTATTGGCACCAACTGTCTTTTGAAGCACTTTCTACTAGGGGGTGTAAAATCATCGTATTATTGTTCGCGTTTTTAGTGCAGATCCATACACAGTCCTTTTTCCTAAAAGCTTAGAGCTAGATGGTTTGGTTCTGGATTTTTTAGGGGGGTGTGGGAGATTTTAGAATATTCCTAGCAGGATGGGCAGTACTCCATTATCACATAATATTTCTGCTTCAAAACGTGTACAGAGAAAAACACGCTTAGTTATAAGTAACTCGAGATCAGTTAATTCAAGTCTAACTGCTTGAAGAGTTTGGGGACCTAATTTACAAAGGCAGTTTATGTTTATGATTTTTTAAGAATTGATGCTATTTTTAAGCACCTGCTGTGAATCAGAACGGAAGCAGACCACATGGATTATTGACGTTTACAGACACTAACCGGTTTATTTCAACAAACGGTAACTGTATTACAGATAAATTAGAAACACACACACACACACACACACACACACACACACACACACAGGGGTCCCTAGTAAAATAGCTGGATCGTCAAAGGATGCTAAAACCATTGGTAAGAGGTTGCTAGGGAATAGTCTGGAATTAATACCTGTTGGGTGAGGGGACTGACGAACAAAATGGATGCAGTCAGGCTCCCTTCCAGCCAGCCATGCGGTGTCCTGGCAGCCTTAGCTACAGTGTCCCGGGTGACCTTAGATACAGCGTCCTATACAACCCGTAGATTGCAATTGATTATAGTACCTGGCCTTAAGCCACTATTATGCACCTTGTTTTAAGAACAGCCCCACCTGTGCAGGCTGAGGGAAGCTGGAGCTGTGTCTGTGCCTTGCTGTGTCCTGCTATGCCTGAATAAAGCTACGTCACATCTGCCCACGGCTCCTCGCATATTCTTCCAGCTGCCAGAACCGCACATCCTAAGCTTCGGCACACTGAACCTGCAGAACAATACCCAACAGATAACTTATTCATTACAAAGGGGAAAAATGTTCCTACTTAGTTGGTGGGGTTGTTTTCTGGCAGACACCCTCCTGACCAAGTGATCAAACAGTATCTGCAATAGTGGGACAGCTTGACATTGAGCGTCTCTTGGTGTGACACTATAGGAAGCACACAAAATTGCCTATGCAGAGTTCTTGTTGTTGTTGCTGTTGTTGTTGTTTTTAAAGTTAAACCTCCATTTAATAAGGAAACAATCAGACATTGAAAATGGGGAATACACCCAAGATAACTGGCCAGGACTTTAAAAAAAATTCAGCATATGAGAGAAAGAGAGAGAGAGAGAGACAGATACCAAGGAAACATACCAACCAGGGCTGTTCATGCATCTTGACTGGGTCCTGAGTTGGCCACTTTGAGCATACTTTTCGTACACTCATGCTGGTTTTCCTTTCCTGTCTAGTGCCCCTTGCTTGCTCCTTGCTATTCCCACACGAGGAACATGGCTGGTGTCCACAGCTGATGGGGGTATGCTTCCTGTTATAAAGGTAGGACTGTTTTTCCTCCAGGCCTCTGCCCTGAGTTGGAGCATGAATGGGAGCTTTGTGTCTGGGCTTGGGGCTTGCCTACCCATCGGCCTCACCTGAGGGTGGGTGAGAGGCTGGGAACCCCATTCTGGCTGCTCCTCTTTTCCTTCACCAGGGCTAGAATGAGATGGGCTATTTTCAGAAGCCAGCACCCACCCTACTTACCGCCTCGGGCTGTAGGAGAGCTGGATCTCTTTAGGGCACCGCAGTTCAGTTCTTGTTTTCCTGCAGTGACCGTTGGATGGGCTAGGGCCCAGGGAAGGAACTAGGAGAGGGTGCAGGATGCTTTGACAGACTATCATCTGAGACTGTCTTGGTCATGTTTTCTCACTCCTACCTACTCCCTACAGCCTGGGAGATGCTGGGCTCCCCCTCTTCCCTGTAGCTCCCTCCTGAATGCAATGACCTCCTCACTCTGATCCCATGTCCCTAAGCCTGTACCTGTTTGTCTAACAGAAATGTGTTGGAATCTCTCAAGTGTGGATGGTCTCTGCAGTAGGCTGAATAATGACCCCATAAAGATATCCATGACCTAATCCTTGGAACCTGTGAATATGACTTTACAGGACAAAAGGGACTCTGCAGATGTGATCGAGTTAAACAAACAAACAAACAAAAACGATCCTGAGATGGGGAGATTATCCTGGGTTATCTGGGTGGTTCTGAACAGAATGGCTTGGTCCCCATAGAGGGAGACCAGAGGAGTCAGTCAGAGGGATGGCAATGTGAAGACGGAGGCAGAGATGGTGTGATGTGCTTTGAAGATGGGGGAAGGGGCCACAAGCCCAGGAATATGGGCTACCGCTAGGAGCTGAAAAGGGCCAAGACACGGATTCTCCAGTCGGCGGCTCTGGAAGAAACCAGCCCTGCCAACACCTTGACTTAAGCCCAGCGGAACTGACTTTGGACTGTATAGGAATAAATTTAGTTGTTTTAAGTCATTAAGTTTATGGTAATTTGTTATAGCAGCAACAGGAACCTGAGACAGTCTCCTTTTCAATCCCTTTGCTGGTTCCCTTCTTGATTCCGTTACTTACACAAGTGAGCACGTATGAGCATACCCTCAGGTGCTAAGACAGTGGGCTCTGGGGTCCGACTTCATTTCTTGGTGACACTTCTGATTACTGAGTGACTCGAGACACTCAGGTCTTGCTGTGTTGTTAGTCTCCTTATGGAATTAAGGTCAAATTCGACAATGCAGAAGTCGTGGGCTGGAAGCCTCCCATTTATATCACAGGTATGTTCTGTTTAGCTTTCAGTGTTTTAAAGTTTCCCCTTGTACTTATTTTGAGTAGGAGACTATATTTACATTGTACGAAAATTTAAAACTATGATAAAGGTTTCCAGGACTAATCTCTCTTCTGCCACTGCCCTCGGCTACCCCAGCTTTTCCCTGCATTCTTGCAGAGGTTTTCTGTACATATACAAGGAATTTTACAAACACGCACACATGCACACACATACACATCAAACAAACAATAACGTACCATACATTCCCTTTTTGATACTTTGCTTTGATCTTTTAATATATTTTGGTGATTTTTCCATATCACTACATAGAGTTACCTTATTTTTCTATTGTCTGGATGTAGCTGGTCTTTTTCTCTTGTCTCTTACTGATGGGAATATAGGGTTCGTCCACTGTTTTGTTATTGCAAATGGTGCTGTTATATACAATGTGTGTCTTCATAATAGACATTTCTAAAAGTGGAAATGCTGGGTCAAAAGGTATGTGCATGGCTATAATTTTAAAAAGAAACAGTAACAAGTGTTGCCGAGGACGTGGAGAAATGGGAATCCTCCCACACCGTTCGTGGGAATGTAAAGTGGTGCAGCCGCTTTGGAAAACAGTCTGGCAGACCCTCAAAACGTTGAATTTAGAGTCACCGTACGACCTGCAATTCCTGTCCTAGGTATGCACTGAAGAGAAATGAAAGCACGTCCACACAAAAACTGGCACACAGGTGTTCACAGCAGGATCATTCATAACATAAAAGATGGAAACAGTTAAAACGCACGTAAACTAATGAATAGCTAGATAAACACAAGGTGGTCGATCCACACAGTGGAATATTATTATCAGCCATAAAACGGGATGAAGCACCGATTCCTGCTACGACATGGAGGGACCTTGAAAACTCTGTAAGTCAAAGGAACCAGACAAAAGGCCACAAGCTGTGCTGATTCCATTTATATGGAGTGATTAAAATAGGCAAATTAATGGAGACAGAAAGGAGATTAGTGGTTGCCAGGGCCTGGGGGGATTACAAAGAATGGGGTGTCGAGAATGTTCTGGAATCAGATAGTGGTGATGATTGCACGACACTGTAAATATATCAGAAACCTCTGAGTCATACACTAAAAATTGATTAAATTTTTGTGTGAATTATATCTCAATAAAAAAGAGATACTTTAAAAAAGCTAGATACATAAAATTTTGTTAGCTACTGCAAAATTACCCATTACTCACCAGAAATGTGTGAGAGCAGCCGTTTTTCCACACTGCTAGATTCCCTAACAACCCTGGGACTTGTGTATGGACAAGAATACTAATTAATCTTTGTTCTTTGATGAAATCGTGAACAGCGATTCTTTTGAATCAGATTCTCTTACCATTTGAACACTCCTTCCAAAGCAATCACTTAAACCCTTCCCAAATCTAACAGCGGATGCTCGCAAACGTTGTAACCACCTTAACAAATGCACAAAGCAGTTGCATGGTATTATAATGATGATAGGACTAATTCCTTGTGCTGACACATGTCACAAATGTGCTGACACTATCGATTTGCATTTGCGTCTTTATTATCACTATGCCAATTTGTATTCTTCTTTCCTGTTGGGAGCATGATTTGACTCGCCCGACATAAGGAAAGCGTCAGGGTGACCGCCCCAGGAGCTGCTGAGGTTTTCAATGTCGGTTTCAGAAGCAGGGCCAGTTTCAGGATGGCTAATGGTTCAGGGCCAGTGCCGAGACTGGGGAACACTGACTGTTTCAGAGACTGAGGCTGGCTCAGAACAGGCAGATGGGTTTTGTTGGTGGCCCCGGTCGTGCGTTCCCTCAGCGTCACACGCATCCTGAGCATCTTCTCACACAGTGCAGGCTGGCCTCCCTGCTCTGCGCTCTTGGTTCTGAGCAGGACCTGTTTCTATTCAGTTAAATGCAAAGCCTTTGATCAGTGTGGCCTGATAAAGCCCCAGCTTTTCCATATTTTGGTAAAATATATATACCATGACGTTTGCCAGTTTAGCCTTTTTTTTTTTTATGGGTATGAGGCAGTGGCATTAGCTGCATTTATAATACTTTGTGACCATCCTCAATTTCCAATTTTTTTTTATCACTTCAAACAGAAACTTCGTACACATTAAGTGGTGACTCCCCTCCGCTCCCCGACCCGCCCATGCCGGGTCACCTCTAGTCTGCTTTCTGTCTCTCTGCATTTGCCTATTCTAGATTTTCATGTAAGCAGAATCTTACAATATTCTTTCTTCTGTGTCTGCTTTCACTTAACATAGTGCTTTCAATGTCCATCTATGGGGCAGCATGTATCAGCACTTCGTTTCTTTTTATGGATGAATAATATTCCATTGGATGGATATACTGTATTTGTTTATCTCTCATCAGTCGATGTGTTTGTTTTGTGTCTACATTTTGGCTCTGGTGGCTAAAGCTGCTGTCAACATTCACCTGCAAGGATCTGATTCGGTCACTGTTTTTAATTCTTCTGGGCGCGTATACACCTTGGAGTGGAACGGCTGGGTCGTATGGTTGTGGAAATTCTGTGTTTACCTTTCTGAGGACCAACCAAACTGCTTTCCAAGAGGCTGCACCATTCTACATTCCCACCAGCAATGTACGAGGGTTTTAATTTCTCTACTTTTTTGCCAACACCTATTTTCCTTATGATTATGATTATTATGATCGCCATCCTATTAGGTGCGAAGTGGTAACAACCCCAACTTTTATTCTCATCAAACATTAAGACCTGTAATATCAAGCTGCATCCCATCACATCTGGCGATTGAGTGTGTTAACAAACATTCTCAATCTTTGCCTAAGAAGTGAAAAAGGGCAACTCACCCTAGTCTTACTTTGCATTTCTCTTGTGAAGAGGAAGTTGATTACCTTCTCTTGTGTTTAAGAACCACTTTCATTTCTTTCCCCATGATTTGTCTGTTAATCAATCTTTGCCCACTTTCCTGCAGTTATTGGTCACATGCTACGCTTTTAAAATGACGCATTGGTTGCAAACACTGAAAAACCACAGGGGTGACGTCACATTAAAAAGCCGAAATCCAATTTTCCAGTTTCTCTTGGAAATGGAAAGGTTTGGTAGCCCTGGCTGGCACTCAGATGGCAGGCAGTGACTGGTAGAAAGCCTGCTCTGTAGGGTACGTTGTCTCCCACTGTCACGGTCCCCACCCTGAGCTGTGCCATGCTTGGGCCCATCACCCATCACAATACCCGCCTGTCCTTGTGGGCATTTGTGGTGGCAGCTCCTGGGATAAACTTTTCAAAGCTCTTCGCCTAGTGCCTAGCTCCACAGACCACTATTTTGTGAGCCCTTAGAAGAGAAAAAAAAGTCCTCAAAACAGAGCTGGCCACTCACTGTAGTGAAGGCCATTAAGGGACCATAGGTAGGTTAGAAACAGGGTGATGATGTGTGGACTTGGAGGGGAGAGAGTGTAAATGAAGACACATTTCAGATAAAGAAAAATCTGAATGAAAAAGGAAAGTTGCAGGTCGTGGGGTTCAGGACACGCTACCCCACAACATGGCACCTTGTTCTAGTGAATATTTTAAGCTGAAGGAGTTTGAGAAAATGACAGAAGCAGGAAGGTCACTCTGACCTCCTCTACTCTCCTCTTCCCTGTAACAGGTCCTGAAACCTTCACGTGGGAGGCGCCCGCCCTGTGCCCAGAGGAGGGGGCGCCCATGTCTCTGAAGACAAAGGGAAGACAATGGGCTTGCTGTACCCCCGTTTAGAATAATTACCCAGACTCCTTACCCTGCCTGGTTCCTCCACGGCTGCCCACTCGTCGTCAAACACAGCATAAAAATACCCCGGTCCGTTTCTTCTGGGCTTCATTTTCTTAAGAAGGCTGCTTCGTGACAGAAAATTTACATAAACGTGTATGCTTTTCTCCTGTTAATCTGTCTTTGTCAGTTTAATTTTCATATCCAGCCAGGGACCCTAAGAAGGTCAAGGAAAACTTTTTCCTCCCCTGCACAAGATTTCGAGGGATGAAGAGCACAAAAATACAGATATAAGTATAGGTATAGCTACGCATGCTCAGGTGCAGATACAGTCAGGGAGGCAGGCAGGCAGACAGACAGACAGAGCTGCAGCCACACATACATAGAATAAGCACCAAGAAAATATTCTTGGTGCACGCACCACCCGGAGGGACCCCTGGCGGCAGGGCCTTGCTGGGCTCCTGCTTTGCTGGTAGGAGCACTGACGCCGGTGTCTGCTGTGGGGAGTTGGCCCTGGAGTTAGGAGGCAACAGCGCCACGTGTGCCCACTCTCTCCCTCCCGTGGCCCCACGTGAATCTCCCAACAGCATCGCACTTTAGCAGCAGCTGTGGCTGCATCCACCAATCACTGGTTTGAAACAATACTCATGTTTTCTACCGTTCTGGAGGTCAGAAGTCCAAAACCAGTCTCACTGGGCTAGAGTCCGGGCATCTGTGGAGCTGCCATTCCGTCTGGAGATTTGAGGGGAGAATCTGACCCTTGCCTCTTCCGGCTCCTGGAGGCCTCTGGCACCCCTTGGCTTGTGGCTGCCTCACTTCAGTCTTGGCTTCCTTAATCATATTGCCTCCTCCTTTTCTGCAGTCGAATCTGCCCCCCTTATAAGGATACCCGTGATTACGTGTAGAGCCCACCGGGACAACGCAGGATAATCTCACCCCCTCAGGACCCTGTAAAGCCCCTTCTGTCACACAAGGTAACATTTACAAATTTCAGAGATTAGCACCTAGATAATTGGGAGAGGGGGAGCATTTAGCCTACCACAGGCCGCAGTTCTTTTATACTAGTAGTCGTCATCTTAATAGTTATCACACTGTGATGTTCCATAATTATTCACTCTAGAATCTTATGTGCCAGGCACTGGGCTAAGGGCTCAGCATTACACTACTTCATGTAACCCTTCCAGCAACCCCCTGGGGTAGGTGCCATCACTATCTCGAAGACACAAGTGAAGACAACCCAGGAAAGGGAGCAGCCCGGATCTGATGCAGCAGCCCATAGCCACCACCCTGGGCTGACCTGTCCGCGAGCCTAAGAACTCCAGCTTCCCTCAACTGCCCCTTCCCTGGGCAGAGGGCTGCTAAGGCTTTGTGTGCCTTGACTCTTGTAAATTCATTCGTTGAAGTGTTGGCCCCTCCACGGACTCCTCCTGACATCCTCTGGCGAAGTTGGCCACCCAGCAGGAGGCCGTGCTGAACTGGAAAATGCAGACGGGGCTGCCCTTTGGTGCTGGCGTGCTGCGGGACTCCCTGAAATCTGTGGGCTCAGTTCACGCCCAAACGAATCATTCCTCCCAGGGAACGCAGGGCATAGTTTTCTCTAGGGCAGCGTGTTTGCCAAATATCAAGTGTCTGTAACCTGGATCTCTTTTGAGGGTCCAGGCTTAAGAAGAAAGGCAGCCAGTAGCTTTTGTTTGGGGCGCCAGGAGCCCAGGGGTAGCCAGAGGGAAGCTGGCCGGCGAGAAGACAATTAGAAAAGACATGTAAGAATCCAGTCTTCCTAATTAATACTTTTCTGCGGACAAGAAAGAGAAGAGCAGTGTTTCCATTGATACGGGAAACGTAAAGAAATCTAAGATGGGCACCCTCTCCTGGAGGAATTTTTCCAAACTCCTCTCCCTGGAACCCTACCTTTCCAGCACCCGTGAAACAAAAGACCGCTAAGTAAGTGGAAGTAATCGATGTATAAATCTACCTGCCTGCCTCTGTTCGATTCTCAGACTCTGGAGAGTGACTCCTCTGAGCCCACCGGCGTAAATAAACCTCTTTTGATTCTTAGTTTTCTGAATGCCACTTGGTTCTTCTGGGTACACGGGCCAAAATCTGCCACACCATGTGTGCGGGTGGTGGGCTGCCCTATGACAGGAGACAATGCACATTCATGAAACATCATAATATAATTTTTTGGGAAAAAACCTGAAAACGTGTACCAAGCAAACCAACTCTAAGATCTCAGTTATCATTGCTCGGAATGAGGCTAATTAAAAAAAAAAAAAAAGAGGGTATTGATTAAAAGATTGATTAAATGGTTATGTGGGGATTCCAGAAGAGCTGAGATGTAGCCGTTCTAACAGAAATCCAAGTTCAAAGCTTAGTTTGCTCTTCCCATTCCCCTCCAGGCTGATAAAAGGACTCCGCTCAGCGAAGTCAGGCAGAGGCCTCGGCACCTTCCAGGTAGATGTCGGTCTTGTCCAAATGGTCAGATGGCTTGTCACCACTACCACATCCCCACGTGACTAGGCCTGGCTGCAGGGGAGTGTGGGGAATTTAGGTTAAGATTATATTACTATTGTATTAGTTAGCTACAGTTGTGTAACAAATTATCTCCCTCATCCGCACCCCCCACCCTCCCAAAAAAAGCATAGTGACTTAAAACAAGAAATATTTATTATCTTACGTTTTCTGTGGCCAGGAGTCTGGTGCCTGTGGCTCGAGGTCTCTCCCAAAACTCCAAGTAAGCGGCTCGGAGCTGCAGTCCCCTCAGTCAGGTGGTGACGATTCTTTTCCCAGCTCACTCGCACGCTTGTCACTTGTCGCTTGTCACAGCCTCAGATCCTTGCTGGCTGTTGACCAGACATCAGTCCCTTGCCACGTGGGCCTCACTGTAGGGTAGCTCCCCGCGTGACTTTCCTGAGCAAGAGAGCAAGTGAGAGAGGGCAAGACAGAAGTCACCGTCCTTTTGTAGCCTAATCTCAGAAGTGACATCTGTCACTTCTGCCATTTTCCATTTGTTAAAAGCGAGTCATCGGGTCCAGCCCACACTCCAGAGGCAGGGTCCTTGGGGTCATCGCAGAGGCTGTCTTCCATAACCATGGACTAAGGGGAGATGGATTTGGGGGAAAACCTACATGAGCTATGCCTGGCACCATTTCCCTAAGGGGAAGTCAGAAACTGACACTGCTGAGGGG
The DNA here is from genome assembly GCA_028627145.1 of Eidolon dupreanum. Lineage (NCBI taxonomy): Eukaryota > Metazoa > Chordata > Mammalia > Chiroptera > Pteropodidae > Eidolon > Eidolon dupreanum. The sequence continues at coordinate 95,062,187 of CM053508.1, read as the reverse complement.
GATGGTTTCCAAACACCAGCACGGGCCGGTGTCTGAGTAAGCATCCTGGTGTCACTGGGGGAGACGTTTGTGCACGGAAAAGACTGATTTCTTCGTGTCTTAAATGAATCTTCAATGTATTAAAGCTCCCAATTAAAAACACTGTCTTCCTGAAGCTTCAAATTTCTACTTCCAAATATTATTCTATTTATAAATCTAGGAAATTTAAACAGTTGCTTTCAGGGAGGTCTTTGATTAATGTTTGACCAACAGTTTCACACCCCATTTGGAATCTTAGTTAATTAAATTCCTTTAAATGTTCTGCTCTCACAAATTTAAACTGTTTGATTTTCTTCAGAAACTCAACTGAAGCTTCTAAGGAGCAAAACCTTTCCAAGTTCTTAACTGTTATAATAAATTACAAGAGTATCCAGATTTTTCGAACATTACAGGATCGTTTAGTCATTTAGAAAAATTCTCTTTCACGTTTCTATGAAAAATGACAAGTCTAAAATAATAAATGACTCAATTACCCACTTTATGTTGAAAGACTTACATTTATAGGATAAATTTGTCGCATTTTCATTTATGCCAAATTCTCTTAGACATTACACATACTTCAAATACCAATATCCCAAATGTCTTAAACATGACACACAAGTATTAATTCTGTAGATTCGATTGACTTTCCCTCTCTACATAATAGTGAGGCTTCCTTACAACTGGGCATTAATAGACACTTTTACGGAAAATTTTATTAATGAAGTAAATTCAATTCTTGGCCAGAGCTTTAGTCAAGAAGGGAGCTCTGACTTTCCAGTTATGAATAAACAAGAAAACGCTTAGCTCTTTTTAAATAGTTACCATGACAAAGGGGCTTCACAGACTGCAAAGTTTTGGTCGTCTGGCCTGAGTCCCAGGCCCGTGAACCATTGCCCCACATTTGTACCATTTCACAGCCGGTGAGATCAGAGGAAGTCTGTGGGCCTGACCGGCTCACAGATGGCCTGGCGTCAGCTGGTCTGTCTACTGCCCAGCTCTGTTCTGTATTCTTTCTTGAGTCTCGCAGTCTGGCCTGCCCTGTACAAACCCCGGAGATAGTTAAATGACATCTGGTGTGCCAATGACATCGAAACATCCCTTTGCCTGACTGCTCCTGGCCAGGCTGAAGTCAGGGGCATGACCCAGAGATGAACAGGGTGGTCTGGAGGGTCCCTTGGGCATCCAGGATCTGGGATGGATCAGCTCTCACGTTGAGTCAGTGGAATGTGGGGAGGGTGCGGTGCTGCTGGGCTCAATTTCTTAAAGACCGCAGAGGCCCTGTGGCCTGGAGGAGGAAATGCAAGGGGCCCATGTGGAGGAGATCAGGTAACGGGGCTGTGGATGGGGCAGTGTATGGGGTGGAGGGGTGGGGGAACTGGAGGCAGACAGCAGAAGGAGGCTGGCCACGCCGCACAAAACCTCAAAGCCCTGCCGGGCCCTGCCCCTTCCCCCGCCCAGCGAGAGGCCCAGAGTCAGCCCTGCTGTGAGAAGCGCCTACCACCTGCTGGGCACTCCTCCCGGGTCCTGCCGTCACTGAGCTAGGGGGGTCATAAACAAGATCAGAGGTGAGCCTGCCTGGGACCAGAAGTGGGGGTGCAGGGGGGCGCCAGAGTGGGGCGGATTCTGCATATATTTTGAAGGAAAGAAGACGGGTTTGCTGTGGGATTGGAGGCCACGTGACAGAAGGGGAGAGGAGCCTGACAACGGCGAGCGGAGGGTCAGAGGGGCACGTGTGGAACTTCAAGGCACTGCGTCCTTCTGAATTTGTAGCCATTATTTGAGCAAGAAATAACTTTTCAAGAACAATATGCAAGTAAGTAGACAGAATTTCTTGCAGCCATATGTATCCGTACTATGTGCAGTGTTCTCCGATAAATCAGTTTTTAAATTTTATTTCATTAAAAAAAGTGAAAATCGTGACATCAGTGAGTCACAGCCTGAGAACTGAAAACCGCTGTTTTAGGCTCTACGTCCTCAAGACTTAGCTTGCGTTGAACACCGCCCTGGAGAAGTCAGGGAACCTAAGATGACCACGAGGCGTTCAGGGGTGCTCGGGTGGCTGGGGACGTGATGGTGGCTGGGGAGACCATTGCAAAGGTGGGAGGGGAAGCCGAGCCTCCAGAGGGTCCCTCCAGGGATGACAGTGTTTTTAGGGAAGAGTTCAAGGACATGGTCACTGAGCCAGTGTGGGAGAGTGTCGGGGACAGGAATGGCTGGGCAGCAAGGGTGAGGTGGGCAGGGGTGAGTAGACTGTGGGGTGGCCAGGGGCCGGCACCCCTGTTATTCTCTACTCCTGCAGAGGACTGCCTAGACCTGTGACATGGAGAAAATGACACATGGGACGGGGACAACTCGCTAGGAGTGAGTGCCACCTGTGGCTCTGAGAGGGGCCCTCACTTGTAAAATTCTTAATCTTTAGCAGGAAATGAAACGGGACATCTCCTGCAGAGTTAATCTTTTTAGTAAACCCAGTTAAGTTTTCTTCCCTCCTTTCTTTGGAAAAAGGCCCTCTCCCTCAACCTGGTAATTGCCCTGGTGACTCAGATCCTCTGGCTATTGATAAGGGTCATCAGCCCATTGTTAAGCAGAAATGGTGTTAAGGCAGGAAGGGCCCTTAGAGTCTGAGGTGGGGAGGGGACTTTAAGCCAAAGGTCTTTCTTTTTACTCTTTAAGAAAGATATTAACCAAGCCTGTTTCCCTTTACTCACTTAATAAGCAAATCAATAATAGAAATTAATAGAGGTATGATTTAAATAATAAGTTTGTATCTTTTCCTTGTCTCGGGACTGAGGTGGCACTTCAGAAGGAAACCCAGGACCCCACCCTAACTGAGGCAGAAAGGGAAAGAACTCCATGAAACCCCTGTAGGCAGGAACTACGGCCATTCTCAGCAGGAAGCAGATACAGAAGAGACCTCCTGTCCCTCAACATCCATACTAAAAATAAGGGGGTTCATGGCTCTTAGAAAAGAGGTAGGCAAGAAAGTTAGTTAGGGGGTTTCAGGTCTGCCTGCAAAGACACTGAGGTCATCCTATCCTAGAAGGGGTCTGCCCTAATCCGCCGATAATTAAGCAAGCCAGAGGCATTTTTTTAACTCACACAAAGAAACTGGTAGGCAGAGTATTAGATACCAGTTTAAACCAGTCACTCGCACCTGAGCAATGAAGACCTTGACGACCTTCAACTCACCTGAGTCTCATACCATCATTATAATATGATATATATGCCCGGAAGTTCATTAGTATCATTATAACAGACTTAATTCTGGAAACAAACATGCGCAGAAGGCAAAATGATGAATCACTGAGTCCTGTCAATTTTAGTTGTCAATCAAGGAAGTCCACTCTAAGTAACCACCCACAGCAAAAAGGGATAAAAACCCTGAAGTCTTTGTTACCAGGCCTTTTGAGCCATGCTTCTCTTGCTCGGGCCCGCTTCCATGTCTGGAAGTGGACTTTCCCTTCTAATAAAACTTTTCTTTTCTACTATATTTCGATGTCTTGTCCAATTCTTTGTTCGAGACATCAAGAACCTGGACAGCGTGCCAGGAGAGGACCCCACTCTCTGGTAACACCCCCACCAGCCCTAGATCCAGCAGCTCAGTTATGCCCTCAAGGAGCCTGGCTGTTTCTCTCTCCCCTCCACCAGCCCAAGCGCGCTGGCTTCTATCCTCTAAGATGGGAGTCTCGGCTACGGGATCTATAGCCACATAGAGAGGCAGGCAGAAGTGGGACGGGGAGGCCACCCAGCAGAACCCTCTTCCCCAGAACAGGGTCACACGGCTGCCTTTTTTGCCAAGGAGGCTGCGAAAGCAAGCATCCAGCAAAGGGAATAGTCTGCCACGGCTGATGGACTCCAATTCATCTCGGAGGCCGGCCCATTACTGCACTGAAAAAATATCGGGGCTCTTTAGCCACGGAGGGGAAGGGGTTAACGAGTACCAGATCTGCCACAGTAGGACCAGGGGTGGCGCTGCGGTCTTTAACAATGGCACAGCATGGCAGGGTCCGGTCATGATGACAAAGTCTGTTCTCAGAAGCTCCCCATGTGTCCCTTCGGTCATGGAGAGGTGAGGATGACCCAAGGGAGAGGGAATGAGAGGAGGACACTTGATGGCGGATATCTGCCAACCTGTGTGGGGCGTTTTCACAGTTAAACAACCTTTTTTGCTGACAGAGGGGCCCTGCTCCAGAACCCCACGAAGGAGGTCAAGAACCCAACCCTTTCCCCGTGTTTGCTCTGCAATCCCCTAGGGACACTCAGGAAAGCGGAACGTCACCATTTTGCACATGAGAAAAAGGCGCAGAGAAGGGAACGAGTTCAAGATGCTTAAGAGGAGATATGGCAGCTTCTTAGCATTAAGCACATGCTTCTGCTTTACATATAACAACAACAACAACAACAACAACAACAATCTAACCGTTGTCCTCTGTGCCAAGTCTTGTTCTAAGCACATCACACATATTAACACACAGCTTAATATGCAGGTGCGTACTGTTATATAGGTAGATAATGGTATTATTAAAAAACAAAATTCTGCAGAGTAAGTTTAAAGATCTAATTGACTTTAATAATTCGTGGGTCGGCTGCGTCCCATGTAGGAGGCAGTAAGAAGCTCCGTAGAGCTGTACAAAATGGAAGACACATAGGCAGAAGGAAGCAGGACGAGAAAGTTTTTGGCAAAGAGTGGGTTGTTTGTGGCAAGATCGTGTTCCTTTGGGGACAGAAGGGTCTGTCAGGCAGATAGTCAGCTAGTGCTGACCAGGCAGTTGCAGACTGATTGCTTAAAGACGACGCTCCTGGGAGAGGCTGAAACTGCAGTTAGGTTCGGTATTATGTCTCGGTGTGGTGACAGGGGCCTAGCATGAGTGACTCCATTTGGGGCTTGTTGTCTCTTTTTTAATAGTACATAGTATAGGTATAATATAACAGGTAGATACTGTGATTGGCATCATTATGTAGATGAGGAAGCTCTTAGAAATCTAGTGGCTCTCCTGAGGCAGTGGATCTCCACAGGGTGATTTTGTCTCCCAGGAATCATTTGGAAGTATCTGTAGACATTCTTGGTTGTTATAACTTGGAGGAGGGGAGGCGACTGGCATCTCGTGAGGAGAGGCCAGGGACGCTGCTAAGCTTTCCACAGTCCCCAGCACAGCCCCTCACAGCCGAGGATCATCAGGGCCAAAATGTCAGTAGTGACAAGTGCCCTGGAGACACTCGTGCCCGTGATCCCAGAGGCACCCACGAGAACATTCACAGCAGCAGTGAGTGAGAGTCCCCAAACTGGAGACCGCATCACGTCCCTCGAGGGTGGAACTGATGCACATACTGTAGTTTATTCACATCATGGACTAAATTAATGAACAATGGCTATCTCAGTCAAAATAAGTGAATCTCATATCATCGTCGAATGAAAGAAGCAGGTCACAGGAGAATACATGTGTTATGCTTCTGTTTATATAAAGTTTAAAAGCAGACAAAGGCATACACATATATGTGTATATATATATATACATGAGATACAAAGATACATACATAATAAAAACACTAAAAAAAAAAGCTCCAAGAGATTATTACAAAAATCAGGATATCGACGATCTCCGAGTAGGCTGGGAGGGGAAGGAAGGGGAAGGAAGCGTGGCAGGCTTCTAAGGTACCGGTAATGGTCTATTCCAGAACTTCGTTGCTCAGCACATAAGCATGTATTTTATTTCTGTTTAAAAATACACGCGCATAACACACACCCAGTTTTTGACGTGTAGGGTTTCCCGGGAAACAGACTCTCGATTTGGAGATCCACTGCACAAGCAGATGGTTCCAGGGAGTGCTCCCTGGGGCAGCATTTGCGAGGAAGAGAGGAGGCAGAACGGGCACAGGAGGAGCTGCCGCCTTTACAACAAGTGCCGCAGTCCATCTGACAAGGAACCTGGAGCCGGGGTGGCCCTCCAGGTTTTCCCTCATTGAGGCGTGAAGCCAGGCTTCTGTCCCCATTATTGACCACACACGGCCGAGGGCACTGCCCAGACAGAGGCTCAGCGACAAGTTGTGGAAGGGATGCCTCGTCCCGAAGAGGGGATCTTGGTGGCATAGTATAGCATCCACTCCACGTTCCTACATATGACAATTCCACAACAAAAATTTAAAAGGAAATCCGCTTATATAATACACCATATTAACAAATTAAAAAAGAAAAAAAAACATTGAATGGATTCAACATTCATTTATAATAAAACTCTCGTGACCAACTACAGATAAAAGGGAATCATCAACCTAATATAAGGAGCCAACCAGAAACCTGTAACAAATATCCCTGTTAATTAGAAAAATTCCCTGTAAAGAACTGAGAAGAAATTTCATCAAGTCTGTTGGCTATAAGATCAACATACAAAAAAGTCAGTAGCATTTCTACAATGGCAGCAATGATTGATTAGAAAATATAAATCTTAAAAAAAGATTACATTCTCTTACATGAGCGAAAAGGTAAGGTGCATAGCCCCAAATGCCAAGAGAAGATGGCCGAGCGCATTTTGGAGTAAACCATGAAACTTCATTAAAAGGTGACAAAGGTGACCTGAGCAAGGAGACAGAAACTAGGTCGTATAGTGGTTAAAATGAATGAATTAGATCAGACACGAAAGGATAAGTATTGTAAGTTTCCACTAATATGAGGGACCTAGAATAGGCAAGTTTATAGAGACAGAAAGTAGAATAGAGGTTACTGGGGACTGGGGGCAGGGGGCATGGGGAGCTATTATTTAATGAGTATAAAGTTTCTATTTGGGATGATGAAAAGTTCTGGAAATGAATAGTGGTGAGTGCACACCACTGTGAATGTACTTCATGACATTGAGTTGTACACTTAAAAATGGACAAAATGATAAATTTCATAATAAGTTTGTTTTATGGCAATAAAATAAAAAATCTCAAGGTAAAGATCCCTGAGGGAATTATTAAAAAAAAGATTTAGCTATACATAAATCAATATGGATACATGTAAAAACTGTAACATTGAGTGAAAAAGGCAAATTGCAAAAGATACATAGTATGACATTTTCTGTGTTAATTAGGATTTGGGTTTGGCTGTGTAACAGACACGTAAAATCATAAGAACTTAAACACAATATAAGTTTATTTCTTTCTTAGGTAAAATTCGGATTGGGCTGTTCGAGCTGGGCATGGTGACCTTGCCATCGTCTAGAATCTATGCTGCTTCTGGCTTCTTGTTCCGCCATCCCGGGGATGTGGCTCTTGTCCTCATGGCCCACGATGGAGCTTGGGCCATCACATCTGCCTTCCAAAAACCAGGAATGCTGACGAGGGGACAGAAGGCGCACGTTTCCTTCCCTCTTAAAGTCACAGCTCAGAAGCTGCACACATCACTTTTTCTTATAGTTCACTATCTGGAACTTGAGTCACATGGCCACACTTGGCTGCAAGGGAAGCTGGGAAATATAGCTTTTTATTTCAGGAAGGCTTGTGACCAGAGATATGATGGGGAAAATGAACAGGGGAGGATATTGAGTAGTTAATCCCACACCGTCCACGACAGACTGCTAACATCATCAGTTTCCTCAAAATCCATTTCCTTCCTTCCTCTTAGTAATAAAAGCCCCCAGGTTTTATCTGTCCACCCAGTCACAGACTACATTTCCCAATCTCCTTTGTAGCTAGATGTGGCCATGTGACATAGTTCAGGCCATTGGGATGTGAGTAGAGATACTGTGTGCAACTGCTAGTTCATCTTAATAATAAAGCCAATTTCCTCTACTTCTCCTTATCCCCCTCCCCACTGGATGGGAAATAGCAATTTTAGTAGCTGCCTTGGTTGTAGGGATGGAAGGCATATGTGGAAGGTGATAGAACTAACGGACAGGTCAAGGATCAGAGCCATCTACTTGCCCTGGATGGCCTACCAACCCGTATAATGTTGTTTGAGGTGCCGTGTATTTGGAGTCTATTACAGAAGTCTAACCTGCATCTTAATTAATGTAGAAATTGATACCAGATGTGGGATGCTGATATAAAAAATAAAACTCTGAGACATATGGCATTGTCTTAGTGATCATGCGGCAGGTGGCAAAGAGTAGCTGTTGCAGAATGAAAAAGATGGTGATCTTTGCTATGTCAGGAAAAACATTTTGTAGAACAAAATTCCTTGACAGTTAGGTTGGCGGGCCATTGTTCACCTGAGCTTATAGCTCTAGGGAACCGGTTGGAAAGCAGTGCTGGTGTGTATACTTCCCCTTTTTGCTTTTCCCAATATCTTTATGAGATGAGCTCAGGTGAGAACTGACCAATTTGTAAGCAGAGATGAACTAGACTTGTTAAGGGATTCTTCTCTGCCTGTGTCCTGTAGCCTAAAATAACAGACTCCAGACACTTGCTACCTGGCAAAACTAACACTCTGTGATCCTGTCATTCAGACCCTCTCTCTAAACCTTCCATATAACGTCCCTATGACACAGTGGAAGGCTACCCAGCTACAAACATCTTTTGGAAGATATCAGCTTCACACTCAAGCTACTGAGTCAGATGACTTCAATGTCTCAACCTTTCAGTAGAGGGAGAGGGTTGGGCTGCTCAAAGAGTCAGATAGATAAAAAAGGAGGTTCTCCATATTTCAAAACAGTAACTAAAAGAGATTTGGGGGTGCGGCTACATTCACACGGAACTGAATGGGGGAACCGTGAAGAGAAGAGTCAACACAGTAGGCCTGTGGCTTCTGTCTTTGGAAGGCCTGCTTCCAGGGTTGGCCCTTGGGTAGTATCTGGAAACGTGGCTTCTGGAAATTTCCCCCCATTCCCTAACCGATAAGGGTGGTTCACTGTGGCTTGACTATTCGTGGAAACGATGTGGCTTATACTGAACATAGCACGTACCTAATTCCCAGCAGGTGCCAAAATTCCAGAAGGAAAGAAGCAAAGTCATATTGCTTGCACAATCCAGGCACAGCGAATCATCTTTATCAGTCCCTTATCACTCCCGAAGTCCGAGATTCCAGATACCAGCCAAGGGCCAACCTTGCAAGTGGACCTTTTAAAGATGCCACTCACAAAATGCTGCTTAGAAATAAAAAAGAATGGCTTGACAGTGAAGGTTGGCAGACACCACCTGAAGTCGAGGATCAAGCTGGGTGTCGTCAGTAACAGGACACATGGGAATCGTGTACCACCTGATGGGATGCAACGAGGACCAGAAGTCGCTCCTGTGATATTCTTGCCAAGGACGCATAATCTGAATGTATAAGGAAACTTCAGACAAAACCAAATTGAGGAACATTCTACAGAGCAAAACTAGCTTATAATATTCAAAACTGTCAAATTCTGAAAGTAGAAAAGAGACAACGGAACCGCTCCAGATCAGAGGCTCCGGAGATGTGACATCTAGAAGCCATTGCATATGATTTTGACCTGGATCCTTCTGCAAAAAAACATTATTGGGACATTTGGCAAAACTTCAGTGGAATCTAAAGATTAGAGGTACAGTGCTGGGAGTCCCCAAGACCACCCAATTTTGGAGCTTTTCTAGGACTTGTGGGACTCAGCATACAGTTGTACTCAGCTATGATTTTTTACAGCAAAAAACTAAGGATACACAACGAGATCATGAAGGAAGAGACACAGGTGGGGTCTGGAGGAATCATATACAGACCTCCTTATGCTTTCTCCTTCCCACGAGGGGTCTCAGAGCACGACAAAAATACAGCAACATGTGTGTGATGCTTTTGCCCAGGGGAGCCCGTTAGAATTTCAGCATTCACAGTTTTTATTGAGGCTGGTCACATAGGCAGCCTCTGCGTAGCATGTACCCCGATTCCAGACTCTAAGAAGGAATGTAGCACAACCCACATGTTTGCACAATCCCAGCTCAGCAAACCACCCTTGTTTATTAGGGAATGATGGGCACGCTTCAGGTGCCAAGCTCTCAGACGTCAGCCAATGGTCAAGCTTGTAAGCAGGCCCTCCTTAGGAGGGCTGTCTCAGGCCAGCTATGCTAACTCTTGTGCAGTCCACTCCATTGACCCTTGGCCAAGATATCTTTGCAGCAAAATTATTATCAGTAGGACCCCACACGGCAGGGTGAGAGCAGCCTGCGGTACTGGCCTCAGTTATGCCCTCCAGGCTCCTGGACTAAGCCAGTTGGAGCAAATCCCATTAATCATAATGGTCTGTCTTTGAGCTTCAAGTTTCTGTATGAAATTTTTTCATGGCCTGAGGCATCCACAAGGCACAGCCTGCTCTGATCACTAAGCTGAAGGTGACGGAAAGCCCTCCAGTGCTGAGGCAGACCAGGGGACCACGCGAAGAGCCACCCCAGAGGGCACACGTGGAACCCCTGGAAGCAGAGTTTACAGTTGTCAGGGCATCTCAAGCAGGACGTGCATTGGTCACCCAGGACAGGCTAGTGGGGCTGAGGGTGGCCTCCACCCTGGGACTGCCAAACCAGTCCAAAGGGTTCAGTTCAGCCCTCGCTTTCAGAGGAAATGCTAGGTCAGTTCCAAACAGTTGGCTTTTCTGTGACACTGGTTCATCCACTTCATGATCATGGACAACACCTGAAGGTATCTGGGACCAGGGCCACCTCGTGCCATCTTCTAGTCAGCTCTGTCAGGTGTGAACAGTTGGAGGAATAGATGTCAGGGGTAGGTTCACACACGGTTTGAGTTCAAAGCAGTTCAGCAGCTTGGCAAGGCACTACTGGGCATTCTCTTTCCCTCCCTCCTTTCCTCTCTCCCTCCCTCCCTCCTTCCATCTCTCTCTCTCTCTCTCTCTCTCTCTCTCTCTCAGAAGGAGAGGAAAGCTACAGGGAGTCTTTCTAAAAAACAAAGATCATTAATGTCTCTCCCCCAAGCCTACGAGTTTGTGTTTTTCCTTTTTCGTGACAAAAATTGGTGCGGCTCATTCAGTAATCATAACTCTACATTTTTGTCCTAAACATGTTTTAAATTGAGGTAAAATTCCCATCATATATCATTCATCATTTCAGCCATTTAAAAATGTGCAATTGGGTGCCTTTTAGTACATTCACGATGTTGTGCAACTATCTCCACTATCTATTTTCAGAATATTTTCATCACTCCCTACCTGTGCCTATGAGATGTCGTTCTCCATCCCCACCCCCAGGCAACCACTAATCTATTTCCTGTCTGTATGGATTTGCCTGTTCGGGGTATTTCATATCAATGGAATCATATGATATGTAGCTTTCTTTCACCGGCACGCTTTCCAGGTTCTTCCATGTCGTAGCATGGGTCATTCTTCTCCTTCTGTTTCATTTTTCTGTCTGGATAATACTCCACTGTATGGATATATCTCATTTTAGTTAATCATTTTTTAGCCGACAGACATTTGGGTTACTTCCACTTTCTGGCTCTTATGAATAATGTTGATACGAACATTTATGTACAAGTTTTGTTTGAACAACTGTTTTCAGTGCTCTTGGGTAGATATGTAGAAGTGGAATTGCTAGATCATATGGTAATTCTATGTTTAACTTTTTGAGGAATTGCCAAACTGCTTTCCAAAGCAGCTGCATCATTTTACATCTCTACCTGCAGTGTATGAGGGTTCCAATTTTTTCATATCATCAATAACACATATTTTTCATATTTTTGCTGCTAGTCATCCTAGTGGGTGTAAAGTGGTATCTCATTGTAGTTTTGATTTGCATTTCCCTAATGACTAATGATGTTAAATATCTTTTCGTGTATTTACTAGCTATTTGTATATCTTCTTTGGAGAAACGTCTATTCAAATCCCTTGCCCATTTAAAAATTGGGTTGTCTATTTTTTTGTTGTTGAGCTGTAAGAGTTCTTTATATATTCTAGATATGGGCTCTGGCAGATATATGATCTGAAAATGTTCTTACCTATTCTGTAGATTGTCTTTTCATTATCTTGATAGTGTCCTCTGATGCACAAATGTTTTTAACTTTGATGAAGTCCAATTTATATATATTTTTTCTTTTGTTGCTTGTGCTTTTATGTCATATATGATAATCAGTTGTCAAATCCAAGGTCATGAAGATTTACTCCTGTTTTCTTCTAAAACTTTAATAGTTTCGGCTCTTACATTTTTGTCTTTGATCCATTTTGAATTAATTTTTGTATATGGTGCAAAGTAAGGATCCGACTTCATTCTTTTACACATGTTTATCCAGTTGTCCCATGCCATTTGTTGAAAAAATATTGTTTCCCCATTGGAAGGTCTTGATACCTTTGTTGAAAATCAAATGACTGTAGATGTGAGAGTTTATTTCTGTACTCTTGATTCTATCCCATTGATTTATAAGTTTGTCCTTATGTCGGTACCACACTGTTTTGATTACTGTAGCTTTGTAGTAAGTTTTGTAATCTGGGAGGGTGAGTCCTCCAATTTCATTCTTCTTTTTCAAAATTGTCTCAGCAATTTGGGACACCTTGCAATTCCATATGAATTTTAGGATAAGCTAGTCTACTTCTGTAATAAAAAAGAAAGCCAAGATTTTGATTGGAATTATATTGAATCTATAGATCAGTTTGGGGAGTATTGCCATATTAACAATTCTAAGTCTTCCAATTGATGAACATGGGGTATCTTTCCATTGACTTAGGTCTTCTTTAGTTTCTTTCAGCAATGTTTTGTAGTTTTCAGTGTATAAACCTTTTATTTCCTTGGTCAAACTTATTCCTAAATATTTAATTCATTTGGATGCTATTGTAAAAGAAATTGCTTTCTTAATTTCATATTCAGATTGTCATTGCCTGTGTATACATCAATCTTATATCCTACAACTTTCCTGAATTTGTTTATTGGCTCTAATAATTTTTTCTTTTTTTGTTTTTCTTCATTTAAAAAATTTTTTTCTGTCTTTTTTCCCCCTTTTTGCTCTAATAATTTTTGTTTGTCGATATTTTGGAATTCCCAATTATTTTCAAAATCTCATTCAAACTTTTCATCCAGAAGGGTTGAATGCAATAAGGGACGAAAGCATTTTCACAGAAAAATATTTTTATACAACTAGAAAGACACACCATATCTTGGAATTGGTCAGAATGAAATCCTGAATTTCCACCAATTTTCAGAATTATTTTGTACAACCTCCCACTCCTTTTGTCTTGATCATTTATCCAGTGAGTAGCCTAGAAAACATCGACCCCCTTCTGAGGACGAGGACGGCCACATTTAGTAATCAGGGTGTGTGCACCAGGAGGAAGGTGAGGGGCCCAGAGCTAGGATCTCAGACTGTCGGTGCAAAACCACAACTAATTGGGAAAACAAAACACAAGTCAACAGCAGTGAGCCGGCCTTCCTGGCCTTCCTCTCTGAGGGGTGGAGAGTCCAATCTGTTAGGAGTGCCCACAGGGGTCACAGTCTCTGTGATGTCCTCTCTCCTAACTTGCAGCTTTTGGCAGGAATCACAAGTTGGACACGCACCAGAAGTTAGTATTTACATAAGAAATAGAGAGCTGAGCAGTGGCTTGATTTTAGAGTTCTGTTAAAGAAGAAGCATTTCCTGCGGGCATTTTTATGTGACCCAGATGGTCCAGCCAGCATCCATGATGTTTTCACATTTTAGGGGGCATCCTAAACCTGCTGAGGTCTTAGAATTGAAGTCCTGTTCATTAAGCATATGCTTTCAATTGAGCATAGCGCATGCTGAGAATGAAACAGCTCAGAGCAGACAGTATCAGGTTTTAGCTTGAAGTCAAGTCCGGGTGATTAGGATCTATGTATTCAGGAATTCAGAAAAGCCAGAGACTTTTTTTTCCACAGCAGCAAGCCCAGACTTGGCAGGGCCATGAGACTCTATTCCAAGTCCAAATGATAAGAAAAGCTTTCCTAAGCCCTTTTTATCTTGTCGCCTTAGAGCCTAAATTGACTGACTCATTTAAAAATATATGCTTCCCCAAGAGCATGAGAAAACAAGCCGTGGACTGGGAGAAAATATTTGCAAAAGACATATCTGATAAAGGACTGTTACCCAAAATATATAAAGAACTCTTAAAATTTAACAACAAAATCTGATTTAAAAAGGAATGAAAAACCTGGACACCTCACCAAGGAAGATATCTAGATGGCAAATAAACATATGATAAGATGTCATTATGAAAATCCAAATTTAAGAAACAATGAAATACTCTGTACACACCTACTAGAATGGCCAAAATCCAGAACACTGACAATACCAAATGCTGGTGAGAATGTGGAGCAACAGGAACTCTCGTTCATTGCGGGTGGAAATGAAAAATGGTACAGACACTTTAGAAGGCAATTTCTTACAAAATTAAATATACCATACAATCCAGCAATCGCTTTCGTTGGTATTTACCCAAATTAGTTGAAAACTTATGCCACACAGAAACCTGCATATGGATGTTACTAGTGGCTTTATTTACAACTGCCAAAGCTTGGAAGTAACCAATATGTCCTTTAGTAGGTGAATGGTTAAACCGTGGTGCATCCAGACAACGGAATATTAAGTCAATGTTAAAAAGAAATGAGCTATCAAGTCATGAAAAGACATGGAAGAACCTTAAATGCGTTTTTCTAAGTGAAAGAAGCCAATTCAAAAAGACTACACAGTATATCATTCCAGCGATATGACATTCTGGAAAAGGCATAACTATGGAGACAGTAAAGAATCAGTGGTTGTTGGGGGTTGGGAGGAGGGAGGGATGAACAGTCAGTCGGAGCAGAGAATTTCCAGGGCAGAGAAACTACTCTGTGTGATAGTGTAATGGTGGATACAGGTCATTATGCATTTGTCCAAACCCATAGAATGTATGATGCCTAGTGAACCCTGATGTAAACTGTGGACTCTGGGTCAGAATGATGTCAATGTGGGTTCATGGATTGTAACACATGTCTCTCTCTGGTGGGGGATGTTGATAGTGGGGGAGGCTGTGCCTGCGTGTGGGGAGGGAGTTTATTGGATCTGTACTTTCTGCTCACTTTTTCCTCTCAGGGTCAGATATTTGATTTTAGCAAGCTAAAAACTGTCTCAAACTCCAAAAGTGTATTTGCCTATAGATTAGAGATTATTTCTTTTCACATTGTCTCCTTTCCCCTCAAAGCTTCTAATAGGTCAAAATTCTAGCAAAAATCATCATTTACAAAGACTTGTTCTATTCTAATACTCAGAGTTTAAATTTCGTTCCACTCATTGGTGGCAGACAAGGGACTCTCTCTCTCTCTCTCTCTCTCTCTCTCTCTCTCTCTCTCTCTCTCTCTCTCACACACACACACACACACGCACACACACAATTGTTTTCGCAGCTTTCCCTGATCCAGATGATCTCTCTAGTGAATATTACAAGTATACATTTTATTGTTTTATATCCTTTCATGAGATTGTCAGTAGGTGTGGCCACAAAAGGAAACAGAGGAGAGGCTCAGGAAAACCAAGTTTATTATAGTTGTGGGTCCTGAAGGCAGGAGTCAGGCCACCAGGAAAGCCACGGGTTTTCTGGGGGCAGGAGGCAGGACTAAGGGGAAGGTTAGGCGTTTCTATGGAAAGGCAGGGCAGCGAGAACAGTATAAGATTGGCCAGTCTGAATAATTTGGGGCGGGGGGGGGGGCTTTGGATTATAAGGGTGGCCTTTACTTGCCTGACACCTGGCCTTCGGATGATTCAGACAGAGGAATATTGCCTCCTGGGGTGCAGGGGCCAGAGGGAGGTCAAGCTGTGCATTGCCTAGCGTGCGTATCAAAGGCACACTCAGGCTGGCTTCTTTGTCGTTTCTAAGACTTCTATAGCCCTGGGAGGGGCAGTCTCTCCCCAGCCAGAAAGGACTTTTAAGTGGTCAAAACATCATAATATACAGAAAAGAAAAAGCTATATATGTATATATGCACAGGCACACACACACATAATACATACACTGATCATTGATTTTAAAAGATCACATATCCAGATGAAATGGCCTTGAAAGACAGCCGTTTTTCAAATTTCCCTTTTTCTTTGAGATATAATTGACATCCTACATTGTATTATAAATCTCCCTCTTTCTTCTCCTCACTGAAAATTTACTCAAACCCCTAGAAGTAAAGTCAGCATGTGCAGGGTTGACACAGGCCGGCTGCTCTGGGTTCCCAGAGGACTCTGGGGCTGAAGAACTGGGCTGCTTTCTTCCTTCTTTCCCGCTCTGGCTTATCTAAAGCTTTGATCCAGCCCTGGGGGTGGATTTAACCTCTTTCTCTCCCACGCAGAGGAGAGAGCAATGCAAACTTTTAAACTTCTTTGGTCCACCGAAAGCCCAGCTTAGGGAGAAGTAGCCCCTTTCTCCGCCCACCTGCAGTGGGGAGCGACCACAAACTCATGTCTACCATCTTCGATCCACTTCAGACTCACTTGTGGGGTGCTTGGACCCTTTCTCCTGTCTGGAGGGAAGCAGAAAAAACCAAAGGCATCAGCAGGACACATTAATGTCCTCATTTCCTCTTTTGGCACTGGCCAAAGTCAGCGGGGGGATCTGGCGAGCCAACTCCCCAGACGTTGAACCTCGGGTTTGAATTCCACAGGTAATTCACGTAACTTCATGGCCACTAGGCACCAGGGTTTATCACCCCCATCCCTCTCCCTTTCCCCCAGACAATTCTGTAGCCATATTTTACTGGTTAGGATCCTTCCAGCAGTCCCGCCGCTGCCGCCGCTGTGTGTATGACTGAGCAGGATCCCGAGACCACCCCATGTTCGGGTATTTGCTGGTCCTCCTGGGCCTCAGAATAAAGCAGTGCTCACTCCTGAGCCTACGACCCAGTGTAGGAAGGATGCACAGCTGGACCACAAGGGAAAGATTCAGGAAGAAGCCATGCGCGGGTTCCCTACGTCCTGTCCTTTCCCTGGGGGGCCCTGCAGTGTACTCTTCCCCCAGCAACAAAAACATAGCAACATGTGTGGGTGTCCAGGTTAGCTCACGGAGCTCAGCAGCCCGGGGCTGCTCCCGGAGGCGCCTCTGCTAGTGCGGACCTGCGTCCTATACTCCCAGAGTGAAAACACGTACCCCAGAACCCGTCTGAGCACACACCGTCTGAGCACAGTGAGCCCTTCTTATCAGTGGGGAAGGGTGGGAAGACTCCCAAGCCTGAATTTCCCAGACGCCAGCAGAGGGCCACCTGCCAACCGCACAAACTTGCCTTTCTCAGAGACACCAGCTACGTGAACCCTTTTCTGCAGAGCAGTTATCGAATCAATGTGGTCGTCACGATTTTGATGGTTATATAAGAGAATGTGGTTGTATAAGAGAATGTCCTTATGTGTGGGAAATACTAAGGAATTTTGCAATGTTGATGGCACATCGAGTTGGAAATGTACTCAATGTTTCAGGGGGCAAAAAAGCACTTCGTGCCATACCTACAACTTCTCTGGAAGTTTGAGCTTATTTCAAAATAAAAATATATTAAAATAATAGGAAAGAGGGGAGGATCAATGGGGGTATGGATTGGGGACTGGCCCTAAGCTAGTAACTGGCGCTGAGTAATAGATACCTGTAGTAATAGATACTCTCCTCACTGCTTTTGTTGTGCTTAGAATTCTCCATAAAATAAAAGAAACAAAAACTCTGTCAGCAAAGATGCCTTCCAAATGTGGTTATTTCCCGAAGGGGAGGGATATTGCATTGGAGGGTGCTTTATAGTCACTATAACATTATATTTTTGTATTTCTATGCACGCACGCACTTAGAACAGGAGACACAGATAAGCAGAATCAGCAAGTACAAAAATCACCACCGTTTGGAGATCTCCACTGCAATAACCTTACAACATTTTAGTTTATATAATTTTTCTTCCGTATATGTACATATATCCAGAAGGTAATCCCGGATATAAATACAAAGACACACACATGCATATATGTGTGTATGAGTATAAAGCAGTATAATATAATTTTGGCATATATACACACATATAGACACACAGTATCTGTATACATACAATAACATATGTATACATAGATGCCAAAAAAAAACCTATACTGTTTTTTCCCCTAGGCAATTGTCTCCACTTTTGCCTTTCTGTAAATGTTTATCTCATAGTCTTCATATCCAGATTCCCCCAGTTGACCCCAAAATATCCTCTAGAGCTGAATTGTTCAAACCAGGACCTACTACAAGACCGTGTACTACGTCTGGTCATGGCTCTAAGGTGTGTTTCCACCTGTCACAATCTTCTTTTTACGAGACTGTCAAAACATGCCGCTGCTGGGTGTGTTTGGCTGCTGCTTTGCAGGCGTTCAGCCTGTTCTCCCTCCCGTTTCGTGTGTACTGGAGTGGGGGGTGAGGGTTGAAAGCTGACCTGTTTGAGTGAGGCGGTTCAGGGTGGAATATATCCAAAGCAATGACATACTTTCTCAGCATCATATCAGGACACCTTGGATGTCTCACTGATCCCCCAGCAGAGAGGTTAACCCTGTCCCCTGGATTGGGGTGAGGACAGCCTGATCCTGCCATCACCTGGTACCATCTCACCCTCATGATTAGAAAGTGACAAGTGTCGCGTCATTGTGACACTGTGCCTACATCCACGTCTGCATAATGCCTTTAACCCTAAATGATAATCTTTCAATCAATGATTTCCTTATGGCTTGGGAAATACTGTTCTAACTTTTCCATTCTTTCTGCTATAAAACACCTTCTGTTGGTGTCTTCTTTGGAGTTTTCCCTGCTCAATAGGACAATTTGTTACTCTGAACCAACTAGTAACTGAGGCAGTGACACTGTATTTCTATTAAAAAGATCTGAGACACTTTGGCAAAATAATAAATTTATTGTATATGGTTGGAAGATAGATATTGCTGATATATTATTCTCTTAAGGTTGAAAAAATTTCAAAATAAAATAATTTTATACGCTTCACAGTTACAGGGGTCTCTGAGGATCAGGGCTGGGCTTGGGGGACTACTTCCTTTTCAGGGAAGTTAGAGTGAGCAGAACCATGTATTTTTTGAGGTAGTTGGCTCTCAGCTGGGAGACCCAGTCCCAGCCTTGAAGCCTTGAGAGGTCTAGTTCACTATCCATAAGAATGAGATTCTAGTTGAGAGATGAGGAGAGGGCTTCCCTCGAGGGGCCAATAATGCTTTGAAGCAGAAATCGAAAATGGACAGAAGGGACTGGGGCTGAACCAGAGGGCCCGGTGGTGGGGAGGCAGTGACGAGGAGCCCTCTCTGGGGCCAGCACTCCCATGTGCTCACTTGTGAGTCTCCTCAGCAGCACAGGGGCTACCCTAGAGTGGTAGCGAGTAGGTAGATCTGATGGAGGAACTTTCTTCTAGTAGTTTCCAGAACTTGAAGACAGGGCCCAGCAGGACCGTTGATTAGACAGACTCAAGAGTTCTCAGGATCCCTGAGAGATACAAGCCCTTGCTTGATGGAAAGTACTGGCCAACGGTCCTGGCTCTTGGAAGGCAAGGTTGGGTTGTTGTGCAAGGATGGCCTTAGACTAGGACAGATGGACACGCATGATCACATTGGAGGCAGTCACGTGGGCTCTTTGGGGGCCGGACCACAAACGGCCCAACTGTTTGAAAGACACAAAGTGGACACCCGTCTTGATGTTGGCAAAGTGACCTGTAGGTAGAGGAAGAGATCAGTCCCATGGTGCCAGGGCCTTGCCCTCAAAAGCTGAGGTTGGGGCCTCTGGCTGATGGTATTTTCTATAGATGGCCGCAACGATGCTACTAGTTCTACAGATTGTTCTAGAATTATGGCACTCATCAAGTGGTGGAGTCTAATTCTCATCCCTTTGAAAGTGGGTGGGTTTGCTTGTAACCAAGAGTGTGGCAAGAGTGATATCAAATGACTTTCGCCAAGTGATTTCCAAGGCTAGGTCAGAAAAGGCAAAGCAGCTTCTGCTGGTTTCTCTAGAAGCCTCGTGGTGTAACCCAGAGCCACCAGTAAGCATTCCGACAGCCCCGAGGCTGCCAGGCTGTGAGGCAGCCCAAACTGGCCCAAGCGGAGAGACCCCATGAAGCTCTGAGGCTAAATGAAGAGAGATGCTTGGCCAGCCACCAGCTCTTATACACACGTACACACACATGCACACACACACACACACACACACGCACACACACACACACCACCCAGTCCTTCAGCTCCAGCCATTGTCTGCATGCAACTACAAAAGCCGCTGGAGCCACCAGCACCCAGCAGAGAGCCCTGCTTGTAGATATCACGAGAGGTAACAAAATGATTGCTGTTGATGTTGAGCCATGAAGTTTTGGGGTGATTTGTTATGTGCAGTAGATAACCATTGCAAGCCCCACGCGATGTCGGAGACTCACCTGACTGAAGGCAGACCTTGTAGTTCCACTGCCAGATGGGATAAGGTATTTCAGAGAATTATCCAGGATGGCCTGGTTGGCATCCAGAGGCTGAACAGTGATTCAATATATACAGCTACCATTATGTGGGCCCTCTACCTGTTGGAAGGTCAAAGTCGTCATCCCATCTTTTTTGGTATCTGTCTGCCCCACCTGAATGGATTTGCCATCTGTGCAAATCCAAAATGCAGTCCTTGGACTAGCACCATCAGCATCACCTGGGAGTTTGGCCCCGCTGCACACCTGATAAATCAGAATCTGCATTAAGCAAGCTCCCCAGCTGGCCTGCACGTACATTCATTTTAGAAGCAATGACCCAGAGCAGTGCTCTTCAAGGAACCTCCGCCCACATCACTAAGGCCACAACCACAAATTCTCATTCTATGTTTAAATGGCAGCAAAAGATATAATTTCCAATGTGTATAATGTTGATGTTTTAAAATACAATTTTTCAGTCACTTAAGTGGATCTGGGGGAATGTAAATAAATCGGCGATGGGATACCCAGCAACATTTTAAAAAAGTCCAATGTCCATCAATAGTAAATGGATAAATTATGGCATGTTCACATAATAGAATACTACACAACAATGAAACTAAGTGCAAGTACATACAATTATGGATGAATCTACAAATATGTTATTAAGTGAAAGAAACTAGATACTATATATATTTTTATATATATATATGTGTGTGTATGTATATATATATATATATATATATATATATATATATATATATATATATATATATATAAACTCATGTACGGTGACAATTCAGAACAGTAGCTACCCCTTGGGTGAGTAGCAATGGGAAAGGTGCCTGAGGGATGCTGGGAGTAGGGTTTGCCGACAACACTCTGTTCCTGACCTGGGGCCTGGTAACGTGAAAGTGTTCATTTTATGATAATGACGTATGTACTATTGACATTAAAAGTTAAAATTTAAAATGTAAGAGGAATGGGCTATCAAAATACACAAACTGCTGCCTTCTTTTATAGTCTTCACATCACTCCACTCCTTAGAATTAGATGTCCATTCTCCCACAGAATTGTGTCCTAATGTAATAATAGATTTTTATGTTCAGAAGACTTTTATCGATTACCCTTTTATACTGCTGAGCCAACCACAATAATAAAGAATATAAATAGAAATTTAAAATTTGTCCTGTGACCATAAAGCTCTAAGTGTTAACATTTTTTTCTTTTGGGTTGAATTATTACCTACTAGTGGTTCCCAAACTTTGCTGCAGATTAGAATCATCTGAGGACATTTAAAAGATAATGTGTAGAAAAGAATTCAGCCAGGGCCAAAGGTCTGGTCTTTGCCTTCAGCTTCTGGGGCCCTTGGGATGTCATGTCTGATAGTCTGCTAATGCGATTTGGTGGGGACTGGGTCACACAGTATCGGTTTACCTGGAGGCTGAGATTAACCTAGTGATGAAAAGTCCAATGACAACTCTGAACACAGAAGCTCAGATGACTTCTCTGGTTGCAATATTCCATGCATATTGTCACACAGGGATGCCAGGACAGCAATGTGTCCTGACTTCGTGGGGAGAGGAAAACAGAAGTTCCGTGTTTGGTACTTCCCTGGATGCTGTCCTGTGCTTTCTTCTTCAGTTAATTTTAATCTGTATCTTTTCCCTGCAATAATCTGCAGTCAGATAATAGTTTTCAATGAGTTATGTGAGTCCCTCTAGTGAATCACTGAATTGAGAGTGGTTTTGGGAGTCCCTCAAACTTACGGTTGGTGTCAGAAGTAAGGGCAGTCTTGGGGGTTGTGTCCTTTAACTTTGTAGTTGGCTCTAAACTTCTCACAGATGTTAATGCCTGGTTCTTATCCTCAGACATTCTGGTTTAATTGGTATGGAGTATGACCTAGGCAACTGGACTTTTAAAGTTCCTGGGTGATGTGCAGCAAAATTTGGAGACCATTGCTTATAACAATTAAAGGTACACAAAACAACACTAATGTTACAACAGTTTGATCAACAATGATTAAATTAAAAACAAATTTTTTTTTTTTTTTACTGTGAACATAACTCTTAATGAGGTGAGGGAAGGGAGATTATGGTACCTTGATTAAAAGTGAATTTGGTGGGAGGTCCAAGATGGCAGGGCCACAGGAGAGCACTGAGCTCATCTATTCCCAGAAGCAAACTCAAATACACATGTATATAGAAAAATATTACTCCTGTGAGACAACTGAGGGCTGAATGAACAGCCTCTAAGCAACAAAGAAGAGAAAGAGACAAAACAGAGAAGACTGAGAAGCCGCGAGAGCCCACTGGGAGCTGTGGGAACTCTCCGGGCCCCAGGAGCCTGTGAGTGCCATTGTGTACGTCCCCCTCTACTTCAATAGGGCAGGTGAGAGCTCTCCTTGGGTGCTTTGGCCCACCTGCGAGATCACCATGGTAAGTTCCCAGCTATATTGCCCAGAAATTTTTGACTCTGAACAAAGGGAATAAGCAGGATTCATAGGGCATTACTACATGCATGTGGCCTCCTCAGCTAGAGCCATTCTGGCTCAGTGGGCCAGTGCCCTGGATGCCTGAGGCATCTGTTCAGCTCCTACCAGCCTGCCAAAACCACCTGGCACACACCAACACAGAGGCTCTTTCTATATCAGGCCATTTTTTATTTTAAGACTGGGAGAGATAGTTGTTTGTCCAATTAATATAAACATAGAAAGTCAAACAAAATGAGAAAACAGAAATATCTCTTAAATGAAGGAACACAAAAAATTTCCATAAAAAACCCAAAGCGAACAGAGATAAGTAATATCTGATAAAGAATCCAAAGAAGCAGTCATAAAGATGCTCAGCAAACTTGAGAGTGAACTAGAGGAACTTAGAGAACTTCAACAAAGAATTAGAAAGAATAATAAAAACCAAGCAGACCTGAACAATACAAGAACTGAAATGAAAAATACATTAGAAGGAATCAACATGCAGAAGAACAGATCAGTGATTTGGAAGATCAAACTAGTAGAAGTCAACCAATGAAGGAGAAGGAGGAGGAGGAGGCGGAAGAGGAGGAGGAGGAGAAGGAGAAGGAGAAGAAGAAAGAAGAAGAAGAAGAAGAAGAAGAAGAAGAAGAAGAAGAAGAAGAAGAAGAAGAAGAAAGGAAGAGGAGGAAGAAGAGGAGGAGGAGGAAGGAGGAGAAATAGCTTAAGAGACCTCTGGGACAACATCAAGCACAAAATTTATTTACACTATAGGGATCTCAGATGCAGGGGGATAAAAAAAAGGAACAGAAACTTTATTTGAAGAAATAATGTCTAAAAAATGTCTTAATTGGGAAAGGAAACAGACATCCAGGCCCAGGAAGCACAGAGAGTTCCAAAAAACATTAACCCAAAGAGACCTACACCATATTGTAAATAAAATGGCAAAGTTAAAGATAAATAAACAATTTTGAAGGCAACAAGAGGAAAACAACTAGTTACATATAAAAGAAACATCCTAAGGCTATCAGCTGATTTCTCAGCAGCAACTTTACAGGCCAGAAGTGGCAATACATGTTTAAAGGGCTGAAGGAAAGGAACCTACAACCTAGAATAATTTACTTGGCAAGGTTATCATTCAGAATTAAAAGAGACATAAAAAGTTTCCTGGACAAACAAAAACTAAAAGAGTTCATCACCATTAAACTAGCTTTATAAGAAATGTTAAGGGCTCTTCTTTAAGTAGAAAAGGAAAGGCCATAACCAGGAATAAGAAAATATGAGAAAGAAAAAAAACTCACAGGTAAAGTAAAAAATTTAATAAATAACATGTGAACAAATGAATGAATAAATGTGAATCAGACATTTAAAAAACTACTGTGAAGGTCAAAAGACAAAATTACTAAACTCAACTGAAATTACAATAAGTTAGGAAATAGGAGATACACAGATCTAAAATATAGTATCAAAAACATAAAGCATAGAGGGGGGGCAATAAAAATGTAGCCCTTTAATAATATGTTCAAACTTAAATGCCTATTAGCTTAAAATAGACTGCTATAAATATAGAATGATATACATAAACCTCATAGTAACTACAACCAAAAACCTACAAAAGATATACAAAGAATAAAGAAAAAGGAACCCAAACAAAACACTAAAGAAAATAGAAAACCACAAGGGAAGAGATCAACAGAATAAAGGACAGAGAAGAACTACAGAAACAACCAAAAAACAATGAACAAAACAGTAATAAATTCATACTTAATCAATAACTACTTTAAATGTAAATGGATTAAATGCTCTCATAAAAAGACATAGGGTGGCTGAATGAATTTAAAACGAATGATGCATCTACATGCTGCTTACAAGAGACTAGCTTCAGATTGAAAGACACATGCAGATTGCAAGTGAAGGGATAGAAAAAGATATTTCATGCAAATAGAAATGAAAAGAAAGCTGAGGTAGCAATACTCAGAAAATAATTAAAACATAATTATAGAGAGGTCAATCCAAGAAAAGGATAACAATTGCAAATATCTACACACCCAACATAGGAGCACCTAAATATAGAAAACAAATATTAATGGACATAAAGGGAGAAATTCAGTTATATGATAATAGTAGGGATTTTAATATCCCACTAACATCAATAGATAGATCATCCAGACAGAAGATTAATAAGAAATTAATGGCCTTAAATTAAACTAGATTGATTTAATAGATATTTATAGAACATTTCATCCCGCAACAGCAGAATACATTTTTTTTTCCAAGTACACATGGAACATTCTCCAGGATAGATCACATATTAGGCCAAAAACAAGCCTTGATAAATTCAAGACTTAAATCATAGCAAGCATCCTTTTCTACCATAATGGCATAAAACTAGAAATCAACTACAGGAAGAAAACTTAAAATAACACAAATTTGTGGAGTCCAAACAACATGCTACTAAACAACCAATGGCTCAAAGAGGAAATCAAACAGGAAATCCAACACTACCTTGAAAGAAATGAAAATGAAAACACAACTTTTCAAAATTTATGGGATGCCACAAAGGCAGTTCTAAGAGGGAAATTCATAGCTATATAGGCCTTCCTCAAGCACCAAGAAAAATCCCAAATAAATAATCTAACTCTACACCTAAAAGAACTAGAAAAAGAAGAACAAACAGAACCCAAAGTAAGTAGAAGGAAGAAAATAATATAGATCAGAGTGGAAATAAAATAGAGACTAAAAAATAGAAAAGATCAATGCAACTAAGATGGTTCTTTGAAAGAATAAATAAAATTGAGAAACTTTTAGTAAGACTCATCAAGAAAAAAGACAGAGAGCCTAAATAAATAGAATCAGAAATGAAAGAAGAGAGATTACAACCAACACCACAGAAATACAAAGATTTTTTAAAAATGCTATGGAAAGTTTTATGCCAACAAATTGGATAGTCTGGAAGAAATGTATAAATTTCTAAAAACATACAACTTTCCAAAACTAAACCAGGAAGAAACAGAAAATCTGAACAAACCAAGCACTAGCAATGAAATTGAAGCAGTAATAAAAACAAAACAAAACAAAACAAAATAAAACAAAACAAAACAAAACAAAACAAAACAAAAAAACTCCCAAAAAACAAAAGCCCAGAACCAGAAGTCCTCACAGGTGAATTCTACAAAACACTTAAAGAATTAATACCTCTCCTTCTTAAACTATTCCAAAAAATTGAAGAGATGGAAAGCTTTCAAACTCATTCTATGAAGCCAGCATTACTCTAATATCAAAACAGACAAAGACATTACAAAAAAATATATACTGACTAATATCCTTGATGAACATAGATGCAAAAATTCTCAGTAAAATATTCACAAAATGGATCCAACAATACTTTAAATACACCATGACTAAGGGAGATTCAGCTCAGGGATGCAAGGATGATTCAACATCCATAAATTAATGTGATACATCACATTAACAAAATAAAGCATAAAAACCATATGGTCATCTCAGTAGAAGCAGAAAAAGCACATGACGATGTTCAACATCCTTTAATGATAAAATTCACAACAAAGTGGGTATAGAAGGAACATATCCAACATAATAAAAGCTATACATGACAAACCCACAACTAATATCATACTCAGTGGTGAAAAGCTGAAGCTTTTCCTCTAAGACAATGATGCCCACTATCACCACTTCTATTCAACACAGTATTGGAAGTGTTAGCCACAGCAATCAGACAAGAAACATAAAAGGCATCCAAATCAGGAAGAAAAAAGTAAAACTCATTATTTACAGATGCCATGATACCATATATAGAAAATCCTGAAGAAGACTCCACTAAAAAATCTATTAGAACTAATAAATAAATAAAGTTGCAGGATAAAGAATCAATATACAGAAATCTGTTGTGTTTCTATACACTAATAACGAACGATCGGAAGGAGAAATTAAGAAAACGATCTCATTTCCAAAATGCATCAAAAAGCATAAAATATCTAGGAAAAGATTTAACCAAAGAGGTGAAAGACCTGTACTTGGAAAATTGTAAGACATTGAAGAGTTAAATTGAAAGGATACAGATAGATAGAAGGATATACCATGCTCACGGATTGGAAGTATTAATATTGTTAAATGTTCTTTCTACCTAAAGCAATATACAGATACAATGCAATCCTATTAAAACATTAATGACATTCTTCTCAGAATTAGAACAACTAATCCTAAAACTTATATGGACCCACAAAAGACCCAGAACAGCCAAAGAAATTTTGAGAAAGAACAAGGTGGGAGGTATCACATTTCCTGATATCAAACTATACTACAAAGTAACAATAATCAAATCAGTATGGTACTGGCATAAAAAACAAAAACTCAAATGGATTAAAGACTTAAATGTAAGATCTGATACCGTAAAACTCCTAGAAGTAAAACATAGGCAGTAAAGTCTCGGACATTGCTCTTAGCAATATCAGGCAAAGGCAACAAAAGAATAAATAAACAAACAGGACTACATCAAACTAAAAAGTTTTTGCACAGTGAAGGAAACCAACGACAAAACAAAAAGACAACATAGTAAATGGGAGAAGATATTTGCAAATAATACATCTGATAAAGAGCTAATACCCCAAATATGTAAGGAATTTATACAACACCAAAACACAAAAACTCCGGGTTAAAAATGGGTAGAGGACATGAACAGAGATTTCTCCAAAGAGGATGTAGAGATGGACGACAGACACATGAAAATATACTCGACATCACTAATCATCAAGGAAATGCAAATTAAAATGTCAGAATGGCTATCATCAATAA
Source organism: Eidolon dupreanum (assembly GCA_028627145.1). Lineage (NCBI taxonomy): Eukaryota > Metazoa > Chordata > Mammalia > Chiroptera > Pteropodidae > Eidolon > Eidolon dupreanum. The sequence goes on along the minus strand of CM053508.1, from coordinate 95,034,610 downwards.
ATCAACAAATAAATGCTGGTGAGAATGTGGAGAAAAGGGAATCTTTGTACACTTTTGGTGGGATTGTAAATTAGAGCAGCCACTATGGAAAACAGTACGGAGATTCCTTGAAAAATTAATAATAAAGTTGACATACAATTCCATAATTTCACTTCTGGGTATTTATCCTAAGACAATAAAAACCCTAATTCGAAAAGATATATGCACCCTGCCCCCATGTTCATTGCGGCATTACCAGTATAGCCAAAATATGGAAGCAACTTAGATATCCATCATTAGATGAATAGATGAAGAAGTAGTACGTATATACAATGGAATATTATTCAACAATAAAAAAGAATGAAATCTTGTCATTTGTGAAACATGGATGTACCTAGAGGGTATTATGCTAAATGAAATAAGTCAGGCAGAGAAAGACAAATACCACATGATTTCATTTATACATGGAATGTAAAAAAAACAAAGCAAATGAATAAACAAAACAAAATAGAAACAGATCCAGAGATGCAGAGAATGAGCTGATGGTTGCCAAAGCGGGGAAGGGGGAATGGAAAGAATACAAAATGATAATATGTATGATATAAACCTGACCACTAAAAAAGAAAAAAAAATACATATTTTCCTTGCTCAAAAAAGAAAAGTGAATTTGGTTAAGGCCAAAATTTCAAATGGTCACTTTGCCTGGCATTCCAGGCTTACCAACTGGGACCGCACACCACAGAGAGGGACTTTTCCTTCCTGTTGAGAAAGGAATTGGGAGATGATACCCACATGGCAGTTCTCACCGCAGATGTGATGTAGCAGGTTAATTTTAGAACAGCTGTAGAGGATCTGAAATAAAACTCATCTAGGTCACGTATCCCTTGGTAAGTCTTGAAACTTGGTACCCCAGTTTCAAGACCATCACTACAGAACAGAAGCTCTGGGGGTCAGAAAAGTCTGAGCCCAATGCCAGGTCCTACCAAGCCCTTGCTGTGCACCCAGGGCCAGTCAGCTCTCCTTTCTGAACTTCTCAATTTCCTGTGAAGCCCTAAAGATCTGAGGTCTTGAAACACACCTTCCCCCAAAAATCAAAGTTCAAAAAGGGCACTAAAACAGTTCATACTTATAAAGCACTGTGCTGTGCTTCACATGTAATCCTATCTTAAAGACATGGGGAAACTGAGGCGCGATGGGATTTGTCCAAGGCCACGAAGGTGCAGAACCAGGGTTTGAACCTGGGAGGTCTGGCTCCAGAATCTAAACTCTTAGCCAAATATCTTATGTTGCTCCCCACTCAGGCAAGGTGCAGCTCATTCAAGACAAGACTGAGGTGAGCCCAAGGCCTCTATGTTGGATCCACCCTGCCACCTTCCAATCCAGTTCCCCTCGGCAGTGAGAAGAGGGGTTCAGGGTGTGTGCACTACTAGTTACTAGAATTATGATCGTGGGTCAGTCATTTACCTCCCTGAGCTTCAGTTTCTTTATCCGTGAGGGGTTGTTAAGAGGCCTAAATGAAGCCACCAAGCAAAGGTCATGGAGCACGTGATCGGTGCTTAGCAAAGGGCTGTTTTTATCATCATACTCACCTGTCAGAGATACAAATCTCAATCTTGCCACTATCCAGCAGTTCTGGCCACAAATTCTCCTCCTCCTCCAGGTCCACCACCTGTTTCTTGTGACGCCAGCTGAGAAAGAGGGAGAAGGATCAATGAGACCAGGCGGGTTCCCCTCACGGTGGCCCTGGCCCTTGGGGGATAGGGGCATTCATTCACCTGCAGGAAGACACGCAGCAGGTATTCGCAGGGACCAGGTCAGGGTTGTCAGGTTTCCCACCGCCACGCAGCTGCTCCCCGTTGCTCTCCACCCTCCAGCCACTTACGGGAGCTCCCTGCTGAAGAAGAAAAGGTCGAGCCCAAGCTCCTGGCCCGCGGCCGGCTGGTGGACACCTCCCGCCGGCTCCTGCGCGGCCCCGCCCTGGCCGCCTGGAGGACGAGCCCTTTCCTGGGCATCCCACTCTGGCCGCAGGGGTCGCAGATGAGGTTGCATCCAATCGCTCTGAGCACGCAGTAGGCAAGGCCTGGCGACACGGCGCAGTGGCCCGGGGCTAGGACGGGTGGCCCCGGAGCCTGGCGGTCCGCCAGCGCGGCACACCAGGCAGCAAGCAGCGTTCCAGCGGCCCGTACCGAGGCAAGCGGCTCAGCACCATAGGAGCAGCTCTGGTGACAGTTAGCTCAGGTCCAGGGCTTCTTCGGGTTCAGGCTCGAGAGGGGATCCTGAAAGCCGAGGCGTTCCTAGTCCCCCGCGCCAGACCAGCTACGACTGCGGAAGAGGAAGGGTCAACGCGTTAGGGACAGTTAGTCTCCGCGGCGCCCAGTCTCCTCCGGCCTCGGCCCTGCCAGCCGCACCCCAAGACTGCCAGCCCCCAAACCTCCTCAGCTGCATCCCCATCCTCACTTCCCCAGCTCTGTTCCCAAGTCCTAAGTCCCCAGTCTCCTAAGTCCCCGTCCCTGTGGCCCCCGCTCACGTGCACCACCGCCCCCACCAGCTAGCCCCGCTCCGCGGCCTCGCCCACCCCGGAGTATTACCGTGCATCTCGGCCAGTGTCCCTCGCAGGTGGGCCTCGTCTCGCCTTCCGCACCCCCATCCCCTCCTTTGCCTTTTTTAAACGCCGGCATCTCGCTGCTTCTTAGCCTGCATCCCCATCCCACGCATCCTCGGTCTGACTCGCCAGTCTCTGCCCGCCCCTCCCTCCTGACAGCCCAGTTCCCCGCCCCCACCCCACGCCGTGCCTCCACTTCCAAACCAGCCCCTCTCAGCCCCCTCGCGTACTCACCCGGCCTCCCTCCTTGGGGCTGTATTGAGACCGCAGGGTTAGGATGGAACCCGACAGGACTCAGCAGAAGAGGGAGGGGCGCGGATCCAGGGTCTGTCACTCATCATCCGCCTAGGCCAGCTTCTTGGAGTGTCCCTAACCAGGCTGGAAGATGCCCCGCACCGGAGCAACGGCTGTTGTTTTGGTCAGGCATCCTGGAGGGAGGCTGGAGATGTTAACACCCGTTTTACAGGAGAAAACAGGCCCCGGCAGGAGCCCAATGCATGTCTATCTGACTCCCTAAATGTGCGCTCTAACCAGTGTTGACTAAAAATAGAGGCCTTTCAAAGTAAGAGGCCAAAAAGCGTCTATTTGAGATCAATAAGAACACCTACTGGGATGCACTACTTGAGGCAGAAGCCAAAACAATGTTCCGATTAGGAGACAAAGTAATGAGTATTTATGAGAAACGGAAGGGGACCAATTACATCAACAGAAGGAAGGCATTTCCATTGGTGCAGGTGACAGAACGTAGTGCTGTTGACTCTAAACAGTATTTTAAATTTTCGGTCCAGTTGTCATCAATCCAGTAGGCATAATAACTGGTTTCTTGTTGTCTCTTTGGGGCACAACGTTGCCCTAGGCCCCGTGCAAAGGGTATTTTGCATTTTTTACATTCTGAGGTTTGAGACTTAAGATGAGCACAGCAATTCCTCTCAGATGGCAGCTCCCGCTCCGATTTAAAGTGGCACCGTTTTTATCAATGTTTACAAGAGTAATAATATCAGCCAAGCTTTACTGAGTAGTTTTTTACCACCAGCGAGGCTAGCTACCCACTGAGGGAGGTACTGCTGTGTTCCCACCTCGCAGGTGAGAAAACTGAGGCGTGCAGAATTCAAGAGGCCTGCCCATGGTCACTCAGCTAGCAGATGACAGCTGGGATCTGCGTCCAGCTCGGCTGGTTCTAGAATCCCTGTATACCAACTCTTAACCTTTATACCAATTCTATCCAATAAAAATAAAATGCCAGCCATACTTATAATTTCAAATATCAGCAAACAAAACCAGACAGGGATTCTTGCCCACATTCTTACTTTCTAGAGGGGGAGACGTGATGAACAAGAGACGTGGTAAGCAAATTATGTAGTGCTGGGGAAAGAACTAAAACTAAAATCTCCTGCCAATCCCCCCCCCCGCCCGAATTCTCTCCACAAACGTAGAAAGAAACAGTTTTATTATTGACTAAGCATTAAAGCAGACTGTGATGCACAAGGGCCATGGCGAATAGTAGATGTAACACGGAAATTATTCAGTGCGTTAGGTGGTTAATACTATGAAGAAACAGAGCAGGGAAGGGGAACGCAGCATAAGCAGTCTGGGTGGGTGACCCTTAATTCTGAGAGGTAGATCGACTATTATGCTGGCCTGATTTCTTTTCAACACATATCTTTTCAATAAGCTTTTTACCATTGAGGGTTTCAGATCTCCAAAAGTGGAACAGTGTACCCAGCTCCCAGCTCCAACAGTTAACTCCTGGCCAAGCTGGTTGCATCTCCACTCCCACCCACTGGCTCCCCCAGGCAACTGGATGCAAATCTTAGATATCACACTTCCTGTCCTTAAAAACACATTGTCTTTAATGTAATTTTGTGAAGAGTGGGAATCTCTTTGATGACAATATGAAAATTGATTATGACCCAACTGTATGAGTTCAAAAAATGGACTTCAAAAATGTTTAATAACTTCAAATAGGACCAAAGGACAGATGCTGACAACTCAGTGTCCTTTCTCATTCCTCGATTCTCTTCTTCAGAGGCAATCTGTTAATTCCTGGAATTACATTCCATGCTATACTCTGACTAAAAAGAGAACAAAATACAGATGGGTTCCAGAAGGGCCTGCCACCTAGGAAATAATAATTAGAGAATAATGACTCCTGGGGTGGGGAGGGGGATGGTGTGCAAAGCACTCCAAGGGCCATTTAGGAAAGTTATGGGGACATTTTGGTGTCACAGAAATGGGGGAGTACCATTGGGAAGCCAGGCACAGGACAACCCCACCCAGCAGAAAACTGTCCTGTATTCCTCTTCCTATTTAATGTCCTTTGTGTTTCCATGTAGGAGTGAACAGGAATTTTCCACTCAAATGGCTAGCCTTGTAATCAGCTCTTTGTTCTGCTTCTGTTGACATGCTTGCTGATTAGGCCAAAGGGCAGGGTGACCTTGAGATCAACTGAAGACTCACCCTCCCCTTTGCTTGTTCTATCTAGATAACAGAGGTATTGCCTTTGTGGGATAACAGAAGTATTACCTAAATTCCTGTCTGAGAATCTCATGAGCCAGTTGGTCCATGCTAACTGTAACTGCCAGATAAGTTCTATAAAAGCAAGTTTACCCCTGAGCTCGGGGCCCAGATCTTCAGAGTACTAGCTCTTCTGGGACAGCCAACGTAATAAACCTGAGTTCTCCAACTCTCTGAGAGGTGCTTGGTTTCTCGCCGGTCTAATTTTTCTTCAACAGAAGGACAGCCTGTTCATCTGAGCCTAGAACCCAATTCCATTTTGCATATAAATGTCAAGTGTGTCGATAGAGACAGAATTGCCCAGGACTGCAGCTACTGAGTCAGTCAGAAGATTCTCCTTGGCTTGGTTGGGACTTTATGCATTGTCCTCCAATTCAGAAAACCAGGAAGCCCTCATCTAGGCAGTGCCAGAGGTGGGCTTTACAGAGCCTTGGAGCCAACGGATATCCTGGGGAGAGAACAGATCCCCTGAGGAGATTTTTAAAATGCAGATTCTGAATTATCAGGTCTGCATGTGAAACAAATTCGGAGGGGGGTTGGGTTGAAAATTGTAAATTATAAATTTCTGTATTTCACCTTTACGTTACAGGTGTTTTATTAATAACATAAGAATTATCTGTGCCAGTACATTTTCTTAGTATTTTATTTCAAGACTGTAAAGGCGGCTTGAGAAATTATTTGTTATAAACAAGAGTTGGCACTGACAGTCCCAGGGATGGCGACGAAAGGGCTGAGTGGGTGACGCAGGTGCATCTTTCCACTGGAGGTGTGGTTGGGAGGTTGTGGGAAAACGAGCCCATCCAGTTTGTGAAAGTAGAAAATTCCTGAACCTCAGGGCACTAGGGAGTGTGCCAGCCGGCCCTGCAAATGATTCCAAGAGCATTAGCGGCCCACCATCCCTGCCCTGGACTCTCCTCCCTGAGGCCACTGCTCATAGGTCTGTATTTTGATTCTGTGAATGGGTCATTTGTGTGAATGGGGGTGAGGGATGGGAGGGAGCAGGTGAACAGTAACCAAAATCTGTGCTTTGAATGGGTGGGGAGAGATTTGGAAAGAGGCCTAAGTGGGGGTAATCAGGCTCCCTCAGCATGGTGATTCAAGCCTGGAATGCCTGTCTCAGGAGGGGGATAGGAGAGATAATCAATGTAAAAACCCTGTCAACTCCCCACCCAACCCAGCTTCTAGGGGGTCAATAGCACATCACAAAATCCACAAAACTTCTTTGCCATAAAGAAGTAATTCCTCCTGCTGAAGCCATACTTGGAAATAATCAAGACCTTAAGAAAAGTTCCATTAGAGCCAGTTTTCAAAGTTAAACACAGTAACAAAATAAGAGGCTTTACAGCTCAAAACACTGGTCCACCTGAAGCAGGACATACCTAGCGAGCTTTGAAAAGAAAGAACTGGGTTGTGCAAGGTGTCGGGGAGGACCTGGAGGAGAGCCATGGGTAGGAAGTGGGTGCAGGGAGGGGAGGGTGAGGAGCAGGAGAGCCAGGAGAGGGAGATGCGCCTGGAGGGGCCGGGGGGTGGGCTGCCTTCTCCCAGAGGAACCTATCCATCTGCAGCCCAAGGGACTGTCTAACCAGAGTATTCAAAATCGCAGATCAAGCTGTTGCAGAAAAAGGCAAACCCTGCCACCTCCTGTGGAGATTCAAGTCCCACAGCTAGAGAGGGAGGATGGGAGGGTTCTTGACTGAGCGCAGGAAAGAATTCAAGCACACTTCAGAGTCAAAGACAAGAGGAGACTTTATTAGAGAAGGAATATGCTCCCAAGACAGAGTGTGGTCTCCTCTCAAAGACAGAGTGAGAGAGTTGAGAGGGACAGAGAGACAGAGAGAAAAAGACAATGAGAAAAAGACAGACAGACAAAGACTCTGAGTGTTCAGGGAATTCAATTTATATATCATTCTTAGTTTCTATGAATTACAGTTTAAAGACTTTGTTTATCTATTTTCCTTTGATGGTATGGGCATACAGTGTGAAAGATAAGGGTATGTAGTGTGAGAGGCATGGTAGTAGGGAGAAAGGCTGCTGGCAATCTTTGGCCTTTGTTCCCTAGGTTTCCCATGGTTTTTGGCTCTAGCTATTGTTTATTTTGTGTAGGGTACAACTTAAAGACTCTGTTTTCCCTTCAGGTGTGGCTAAACAGTTTGTTAGTAATCCCAGCAGGAATCTTCCTTTGTTCCCTGTGGTGTGGCAGCAGTGTGGTACAGGCTCTGAATGTAGCTTGATTTAATACTTAGTTCTCACGCCTACTTAAAGTGAACCTTCCAAATGAGGGGTTCAGTTGGAGCTGCGGGATCTGCTGTGTGCGTAACTGCCAGCACCACACAGAGTGGCAACTGCCCATTTAGAAAATATAATTAAAAAGTAATCCCATATGCGATTTGAAAAATAATAATTCCTTAAGTATGACAAGGGTATTGTGGTTTTGTTAAAAAAAAAAAAAGGAGAGTCCTTATCTTTGAAAAATTTTTTTGCATTTTTATTTTTTTCAATTGGAGTTGAGATACGACATTATATTAGTTTCAGGTGTACGACACGGTGATTGGACATTTATAAAGAGAGTCCTTATCTTGTAGAGCTATGTACTAAAGTACTTTTAGAGGAAATTATATGATGTCCTGTCCAGGATTACTTTAAAATAATCCAATGCGGTGCTGGCTAGAAATATAGATTAAGAGAAGATTGATCACAGATAGCAATAAACATATGAAAAGGTGCTCAACCTCCTCATGCAAATGAAAACCACTACAGAATGACTAAACAAACAAACAAATGACTTCAAAACAAACAGAAAAACCCAGTGTTAGAATGTGGAGAGATCGAGTGGAGACTGGGTACTACCACGCTGGAGAACTGTGTGGCAGCACCTACTAGAGCTGTCTCTCTGCTCCCTGATGTGCAGTTGCCCTACTGGGTGTATGAAACGTGTGCACATAAAAGCAGGTAAAGATGCTCCTGGGGTCACATTAAGCATAAGTCGAAAATATTGTGTCAAAATGCATTTAACGCACCTCCCCTACCGGACATCACGGCTCAGCCTAGCCGGCCTTGAACATGCTTAGACAGCATCACGAGAGAGCATCTTACCGCGTATTGCTAGCCCAGGAAAAGATCAAAATTTAAATTTTGGTTTCTACTGAATGCGTATCGCTTTCGCACCATCATAAAATAAAAAAAATCCTAATCTGTGCCATTGTAAATTGTGGATCATCGATACTAGAATGTTCACTGCTACTTTATTTATCAGAGGCTCAGACCAAGGGCGGACCAATGCGCCCTGCCCCCCCCCCCGCCTCCGGCAGATGGATAAATTGATTCTAAGCAGCAATGAGAGAACAGAGCTATCTATGGCCACTTACAGCAACATGGATGGACCTTGGAAATCTAACGTTAAGGGAAAAAAGGCAGGCACAGAGAAGCAAGTGCTGTGTGAGTCTGTTTAATATAGTTCAGGAAAGATGACCCCATTGGCAAGGTTAGAAATCGGCATAGTGATAAGCTGGGAATGCAAGGGGCCTGGTCTGATTGATTTCTCAGCCCGATTGCTGGCTATCAATGGGTTCAGGTGACGCTTTTCCATGTTATACTTCGATAAAAAGGGAAAACAAACATAGAAACAAAAAATAGATTGGCACTGAGTCAATCATTGTTGAATCTGGGCGATGGGGCCATGAGGATTTATCATGCTAATTTTTTAAAAAAATAATTAATTTCATATATGATCCAGCAATTCCACTTCTGAGTCTATCCCCAAAAGAACAGAAAGCAGAGTTTCAGAGAGATATTTGTATACCTGTGTTCAGGGCAGATATTTGTACTCCCATGTTCACGGTAGCCAAAAGGTGGAAGGGACTCAAGCATCCATAGCGGGATGGATGGATAAACAAAACGTTATGTACGCACAGTGGAATATTATTCATCCTTAAAAAAGAAAAAGAATTCTGACTCATGATACAACATAAATGGACCTTGAGGACATTGTGCTAAGTGAAATAGACCACTTACAAAAAGACAAACACTGTATGATTCCCCTCAAATGAGGTACCTAGAGTAGGCAAATTCATAGAGACAGAGGTAGAATGGTGGCTGCCAGGGGCTGGGGGTACGGAGATTGGGGCGTCGTTGTTTCACGAGTACAGAGTTTCAGTTTTACAAGAGGAAAGAGTTCTGGAGATTGAGTGCACGACAATGTAGATGCACTGTATCATTGAACTGTAGGCTCAAAAAAGGTTAAGATGGTAAATTTGACCCTTTACCACAATTAATGGAAAATCCAAAAGCATATCATTAGGACAACGTGAAATCGCAGGTTGATGAGTACAATATACCATTTACCTAGAACTTAAAAACCCCTAAAAGAATGCTATATCGTGATTGTGTGACAAACATATGTGGAAAAGGAGCAAATAACCTAGTGTTTTCCTTCTCAGGACCGTGGTTGGGAGTGGGGGAAGGGGAACTGGAGGGAAGGGGAAGATGTGGCGAGTCTGGTTTGTCAGAGCTAGGATTTGAAACCTGGCAGCCTTGGCTTTGAATCTGAATTCTAACCTTTCGTTCCTCTAGGCTCTATGCCAAGTCCACGATTCCTGGCGAAGGGCCAGGGGCTCCGGCGCCTGCCTCCATCGCAGCCCGAGAGACAGGTCCTGGCCGAGACACTCCCGCATCCAGTCACTGCCCTGACCAATTGCCTCACATAGCCGCTAAGAAGCTGAACCCGCTGGGGACCGGGTTCAGTTGTGTGACTTCAGGCAGGCTGCTGTCCTTTCCATGTGAGATTCAGTGTCACATCTTGTAAAATGGGATGGTAGCCATATATAAATCATGAGTTGAGAGGAGTTGATGAAATGGTGCTAAGACATAGCAAAGTGCATGGGGTCGAGGAGGGCACTAATATTACTGTCGTTTTATTATTATTATTACCAAGTTCCCTGGGTGGAAGGGCTCCAGAAAGCGCAGCCGTCATCCAGCAGTGATCCAGACAGCCCTGACCTCCTTCATTTGCATGCCAGAGACAGAATTCCCACGGGAAACCTGCCTCTCCAGGGCGATGACAATATTCTCACCACCACCAGTTCCCTGCGTGTGGGGATCAGAGCACCAGATCAGGAGTCAGAGGCACCCACACCACCTGCCACAAGCTGGACACGTCACTTGTCTTCTCTCAGAAGCTCAATTTCTTCCTGAATTAAATGTGGGCTGTCACCTTTACTCCCGGAATGAGACAATGATTTCCTGACATGGCCCATAACTGTCATTGTGCAGCAACTCCACGCAGAATCTAGTTAAAATGGAACTGTGACCCTGTGAGAAAGTGCCACAATTCACTCACGAATTCCACAAGAGTTTATGGAGCACTGACTGTTTGCCAGGACCTGGGCTAGGCTCGGGGTACACGCAGTGAATGCGACAGGCAAAATGTCTACCCTTCTGGAGCTGAAAACAGGCAATAAGTAAGTAAAGATGTAAATAAATAGGATATAGGAGGGTGGTAAGTACTAAGGAAAAAATACAGCAGGGAAGGGGATGGAGAATACAGGGGACGAGGTTGTAGTTTCAGGCAACCTCAGGGGTCTCACTGAGAAGCTGACGTTTGAGCTGAGGTCTGAAGGGGATAAGGGATTAAGTCATGTCAGTATCTGGGGACAGAGTGCTCCTGTGGTGGAAATAGCAAATGCAAAGGCCCTGTGGCAGGTGCAAGGAGCAAGAAGAAGGCCTGTGGGCTGGAGCCCAGAGAGCAAAGGAGCGAGCAGTAGGAAACGCGCTCAGAGAGGTGACCAGGGCAGACTGTGGGGCTTCGTGGACTGTGGTGGGACTTTGTCTTTTCCCCTGAGTGACATGGTGCCGTGGGAGAGCGCTGAGCAGGGGAGGAATGTGACCGGCCCAGGCATTCACAGACACCCTTTGCAGCATGCTGGGACAGGAGAAGGTGGGAACACAGGAAGAAGCGTGCTGCCACGATGCGGACGTCGGCAGAGGAGGGTGGATGAGACCAGGGTGGCGGCATAGTAGCAGGAAGAAGTGGACTGGAAGGATTTGTAAGTAGAACCAACAGGATTTGCTGGAGAGTTGGGTGAAGGACACAAAGCCACCCTGACGGTACATGGGACCCCAGGCAAAGACTTTGTGGCGTCCCAGTCTTTAGAAATGATTCGATTGAAAAATGTGTTACAAATTCATGGATCCAAGTGAGGTATAGCAATTGACCAGTGAAAATTTAGAATAATGGGTAGAGAAGAGGTACTTGCCTATCACGTGGAGTGTCCAAGGACCCTCTCCTCCTGTGCTTTGTTGCCAGACGTGTCCTTTCTGGCTAATAGCGCTCGGCACGCAAACGAGGCAGCAGCGCTGTTACGCCTCCCGTTCTCCTCGCCTCTGCTGATCTCTAGCGCCGTTTATTTAGCTCCGGTTGCACCCTTACTCGTGGCACTGCCTCAGCCATCAGGCCAGCGTGGATGCCGGCTTCCGGGGCCTCTCCCACGGCTTTCTTGGGCTTCGCGGATGCTGACCATGAATGCAGTTCTTAACCGGAGGAAGCAGGAACACGCGAGCAAGACTTTTTCTGGTGTTAAATGGTCACATTTGGCATCTCCCAGTCTGAATGCAGAACATATCTTCCGACCAGGGTTCTTCCTCCTCGCTCCCCGCCCCCGACCATGATCCCTGCAATCCCAGAGCCTTTCAACCTTAATGGAGCCCTTGCCTTCCACATACTGCCCCTGGTGAGGCCAAAGGAAGCAAAATGAGTGGCTTCATGTCCTCCTTTTCTGTAGCACAGCTCAAGACCGACCTAAGGGAGCACGTTATCGCCCATCGCCTGGCACGGGGTCATGGAGTCATGGTCTCGACAGTCCTGGGAGGAAAGAGGTCGTCCCGTTCGTCGGGGATGGAGAGGACACTGGCCAGGCCTCGAAGAGCCTGGCGTCTCTTCCTGCTCACGGGAGTTACAGGCCGTGAATAATAGTGTCTGGGGTAGAACCACAGGGATCTTCACGGATAGCAGAGAAAGAAGTAGATAACTCCTCTCTGAAGGGACGTGGCCTTATTGTAAATTCAAATTTACTAAATAATTAGCCTCCATACTGAAAACTGGGGAAAGCATAATTCTCAGGTAATAGGCCATTTAGATCAGAAGAACATGCTGAGTATTTACAATCTGTATTTTGATCAGGAAGCACATGATGAATTTTGATGATGCTTTATTTAGACTTGTGAAGAAAAACCCAAATTTCTCTGTTCTGTGTAGGGAAAATCCCAGTTTTCTCTGCTGTGTGTTTCTCCTTTGAGTCTCCTTTACTTTTCACATGAACACTTCTCTTCTGACATTTCTGGTCACCAAACGCGTGGGGGGTTTTCCCCACAGCGGGTAACCCTCTGCGACGCCAGCTGGGTGTCTTATAATTTAATCCACTTCTGACACTATCTACCTGGAAATAGTGTCACATCCCACGGGTGATGGGCTCAGTCCCACGAGACTGTCCCCCCCACAACACACACACACACACACACACACACACACACACACACACACACACACACACTTCAGATGCCTTCAGTTGTAAACTCAGGTAATCGCCTTTGTTTCTGACCAACCGGCTATAGATCAGAGGTTCCCACGACCTCTTCCTTGGGTTCAATGAATTTGCTAGAGTGGCTCTCAGAACTCAGGGAAACACACTTACCAGTCTATTGAAGGGTAGGATAAAGGATACAGACGAATAGCTAGATGAAGAGATAGAGAGGGCGAGGTCTGGGAGAGTCTGCGAGGGTCCTGCGTGCAGGAGCTTCTGTCCCTGTGGAGTCGCGGTGTGTCACCCTCCCGCTACGTGGCTGTGTTCACGTACCCGGAAGCTCTCCGAAGCCCATACTGTTGGGATTTTACGGAGGCTTCCTCACGTGGGTACAATCAATTATTTCTATTTCCAGCCCCTGTCATCTCTCTGGAGAAGGCAGGGGAATGCTGAAAATTCTGAGCTCCACATCATGGCTTGGTCTTTTTGGTGACCAGCCCCATCCGGAAGCCATCCAGGAGCCCATGTGAGGCCAGATGCTCCCAGCGCTCTTACGATTTAGGATTTACAAGGATTTCAGGAGCCCTGTGCCAGGAACCCGGGGCGGAGATCAATATATGTATTTTCTACCACCTCGCGGACAATATGTTATTATGTTTCATGTAACAAAGCAGTCCTTTATGTGCTTAAAAGAAAAAAGCTCTTGGAGGAGAGAGGCAGACTACCTGACCTTTGGCCTAGAACTGAGGGAGGGGTGGCTGCAGGAAAAAGACACCTGTGCTACCCCCACCCCGCCCTGGGGTGCTGAGTAGTGAGAACTGGTTTGGACCCACGTACTGGGCTCCAGCCCAAGGGATGGTGTCAGACAGTTGATGTCCCAGAGCCTTGAACTTGTCCTGTGTTTCCAGATGAAGGAGTGAGAGGCATCCAACATCAGCTTGCCAGGCTGCTCACCCGGACCTGGGGTTCATCCGCAGGGCCCCGGGATGACCCCTTAGGGCGAGTGTCCTAGAGTTCCTCAGGGCTCCAGTGGACCCCATGAAAAAGTGGGGGGTGGGTGGGTAGAGCCTTGGTGAGGACCCTAAAGGGGAGAAACAGGATGGGACCCACATGGGTGCTGGTCTGAAGTCCGGGTGACTGGCCCAGATGGCACTGCAGCTCTGGCTTAGAGAATGTTGAAAAAAAGTGCTACAGAGTGCAGGGCCCCCACTTCCCAGTCTAAGCTTACTCCTGGTGAGGTGTGAGAAAGGCAGAAGGGTCCAGGTCAACCCCACGGGTTTCCGGTCTGAGAACGGAAGAGACGGTGCTGCCACTGACTCAGCTGGGAAGTACGGGGAAGAGGCAAGCGGGGCACGGCGGGGCACGGCGGGGCAAGACGGGGCACGGCGGGGCACGGCGGAGCACGGTGGGGGACGGCGGGGAAATCAGAACTCGATTTGGGGAAACTGAGGCTCAGAAAAGTTACACTGCAAGGCACAGGGTAAGGAAGTGAACCCACAGTGTCTCATCATCCCCAGGTAACATCGCCTGCCTCGGTCACGTGTGAGGTACCATTCTAAAGCATCGATGGCGCACCAGGCCTAGTGCTACACGTTTCATGAATGATCGGTTAGTCTCCCAACGATGTGCATTCTGACCCCCTTTTAGGGAAACAAAGGTGGCTCAGAAAGATCTTGTGTAAGGCCTCAGACTGAGGAGGTGGCAGAGATCAGTTAGCCTTGGACCCAAGCCCACGTGCACTCTCACAGAACCCGTTCTCCCCTGCCGTCCCGGGCCAGGTTTTCCTGAGGCTCCTTCCTTCCTCTCCCATCTTCCCTCTGGCAATAAGGGAGCTGAGGGGCCTCCTCTGTGCCTCCAGGAGGCCCAGGGCCTCATTCCTGTTATTTTATTTGCATTACTCAGACCCAGCTGGCTCCAGCACCAGGTGTCACCAGCCCTGCAAGGGCTCTGGGCACGGGCACCAATCTGCTTGGGACTCTGGGAAATGGCCACTGTGGGCCCATCCACCTCTAGAACTCGGGCGTGCCCAGAAGCATGGTCCCTGTGGTGTTGGCATGGGGGACCTCACTGTGGACTGTTTGCAGGTCAAGTACACTGCTCGTCATTCTCTCACACCCACATCCAACCTCTCAGCAAACCTTGCTGGCTCTGACTTCATAAAATCCATCCAGAACCTGCCCGACCATCTCCACACCATGGCCGCCATCCTGGTCCTGTCTGGACCATCGATGTAGCTCCTCTACAGTCTCTCGGCTCCCTCTCCTGTGCCCTCAGTCTGTCCTCACACCCAGAGGGACTCCGTGAACGTCTGCATCAATTTAGTCTCCTCTGAGTAAAGGGCAGAGTCCTCACCGAGGCTCCTGAGGCCCCACGTGATCTGCCCCATTAGCTCTCTGCCTCCACGGCCTCCCACTTGCCTCCTCGCCTACCCGGCTCCAGCTGCTCGGGCCTCTTTCCATGACCATGTTAAGCACATTCCACCTCAGGGCCTTTGCACTGCTTGTTTCCTCCAGGTGGAACACTCTTCCCCAGGTATCTCCATTGCTCCTCTCCCTTCCTTCAAGTCTTTCCTCAACTGCCACCTTCTCAGCCAGGCCTTCCCTGACCTCTGTGTTTAATGCCACCGCCCACCCTTTCTATGCCCCTGACCCTGCTATTTTCCTCAGAAGCCTTCTCCATAGGCTTCTCCACCTTCATGGCCTCACTCATCCAGCTACTGGGCATGGCCACCCTCCCAGATTTCCCTGTGCATTCCAACCTGGCCTCCATACCAGCACTCGGAGGTGGCTGGTCAACTTATTAGCTTAAAACAGAAAGTCATTCTCTCTCTGTTCTGGAGGCCAGAAATCCAAAATCAGCTTCACTGGGCTAGAGTCAAAGTATCAGCAGGGCTGCATTCTTTCTGGAGGCTCTAAGGGAGGATTCGTTCCTGTCTCTTCCAGCTGCTGGTGGATGCCGGCACCTCTTCGCTTGTGGCCGCATCACTTCAGAGGCAAAACAGTTACTTAAATTGTCACTGTGGTCACCTGTCATTTACAGGATCAGCTGTGGTCCACATTGGTCTCATTGCTGACCAAGGACGGTGGCCATTATCAATCAGGGCTGCCTACTTTCTTGTTCTTATTCTCATACATCTCCCTGAAGCTCCCCTTAAGAGCAAGAGCCTTGTAAGTACACAGCGCACTCTCATAGTCTCTCATGGGCTAGGTGGTGGAGTGGATCCTGGGGAGCCCACCCCATGTCCACCTCAACAGAGACCTGATATCAGACTGGAATGTGGGAAAGCGTGTTATGGACGTAAAACATTGGTCCCCCAGAGTGGTGGGCATTGTGGAGGCTTCCCCACACCCCTCCAACCTCTTCTCCATTGAAGGGCCCCCCAGGGGCCAGCCCTGATTAGGATAATCAATTGACCCCATCTCCCTTGGCAGTGATTGGTTTAGGAATGGGTACCTGACCCAATTCTGGCTAATGGGGTGCAAAGGAAAGCTTTCTGGGGCAGGGGTCTGGGAAAATGTTGTAGAAAAGAAGGATCATAGATCTAAGAAGAGTTTGTAGTCTACTAGAACCACATGGAAGAAGGAATGAGGGAGGATGCCTACAAGTTGATGACTACTACATCCCTATTCCTTGACAGGTGCGATTTGACAGCCACAAAAGAGGGAAGTAAAAGAGAATGGATTTCTTTTAGGACCATAAATCATGGGGCCAGCTGGTCTGATAAAATCTTACAAAGTTGGGAAATACTGTGGGCTGTCGACTTGGCAATCAAGCCATAGATTAGCCACCATTCGGTAGAGCTATCAGCAAAGGCGCTGATGACGCACTCTTGAGAGGATCATAGTATTGGTCCAGCATGAAGAAAACACAGGAATCCATCATGTGGATTGAGATCATAGCTCTTTCTCTAAATGGCAGCCCACATGACACACAGATCAGTCTATTAAGGCAGCTGATCTTTTCTATGATGTGTCTTTTGCGGGGCACCAGAATATTCCACTCAAAAATATGCTTCTTTGGCATACAGATTATTTTGAGCCAAAACCATTGAGAACCAGAAGACAAGGAAATACTCTAAAAACGGGGCACCGGTTTTCCTTCTTGTAAAGTGTGAAATTCAGTAAAGAGAAACCTTGCTAAAATGGAGTTGGGAGGCCAGAACGGGGAGCTCTCATGCCCTACCACTCATGGTCAATTACCCCAAACAGGAAAAGACTGACTTTGCACATCCAACTGGAAGATGTTTTCTACTTCGCTACTAGAGCAGAAGGAAGATTTTTCTCCTTGCCAGGCAACAGCTCAGCCAATGAGAGACTGTCACAACTCAGCCAATGAAAAGCCACTACACTTAGAACTCCCACTGCAACCCCTCCCCCTTCCTCTATAGAAGAACGGTCCTCTCCTTCGTTCTCCAGAATTGCCAAAAGTTTTGCAGGAGGTTGTGTGTCCCAAACTGCAATCTTTTACTGTTCTCGAATAAACCCATTTTTGCCGGTAAAGTAACTAACTGTTTTATTATTATTTTTAGCTCAACTAAAGAAAGTTTACCTTTATAAAGAAAATTTTCACCTGTAGTGAGGTCTCCCTCTCCTTACCAAGAACAAGAAGACTCTTAACAACTCTCACAATGGAGAAGGCAGGACTTAAATCTGCATAACAAACCTTCCTAATCATACTTTTCCTGGTCAACATCCCTTAAGTTGCTGACTCTCCTCACAGCCCCCAACTCCTTTTTCTTTGTTTTTGCCTAGGATGATATGTAAACCTGAGTTCTAACCACCTTGGCTTACTCATCGCTGGGACTTCCAAGTGTATGTGTGTGACGCATATACGTTTGTTTTTCTCTCGCTAGTCTGTCTTTAGCCAGTCTAATCTACAGAACCCCAACTGGAGAACCTCAGATGGGAGAGGAAAAGATTTTTTCCCTCTCCTACACTTCGCAAGGCAAGATTCATCATGTTACTAAATAAGAGAGAAGTTTTCCATTCCACTCATCAGGAGAGAGAAGCAGAGGAAAAATAGCTCCAGCTTATCTCTGCCTTACACGATACCCCCAGGAGGAGGAAAACAGTTTAGTGGAGCTCATCCTTGTGCTTCTAATCCTGCCAGAGAGAAGTTTACATTTCAGAGAAGTTCAATTTGGGGATGTTGGCAAGTCCTCTGTGACCACCTATTTAAGCCTTACCAATAAGCAGATCTTCTGATCTCTGCGATTTCTGGATCTACTTCTCAAATGGTTCCAAACTCATGGGAAGGGGGAAGGCAAGTGTGAGTACATAAGACCCAGTCCTCTGCAGCCGACTGCCTGGGTTCAAATCCAGCCTCCACCTTTTTCTAGTTCGGGGACCGGCTATTCATACTATTCCGTCTCTGTGACCTATGTTTTTCCCTGTGTATAAAGTGGGGTCATGATGTTATCCTACCTCATAGGGCTGTGGTGAGGAGTAAATGAGCTAATATAGAGTATTTCATTTATCTAAGGGATTGAGACGGATGTTGAAATAGATGGTCTGTCATGGTTTTATTAGCTGTGTTTTTCTAAGATGCCTCTCACAAACAAGGCATTTTAGAGTTGATGAAATAGTGTGTGGAAAGGCTAAGAACAGTGCCTGTAGCACAGAAATCGCCAGATAAGTGTTAATCAGTGTTATTACTAATTGCTCCTTCTGACCACTCCAACAGCGTCTTCCTCAGTCTTAGTGAGGGTACCTTAGGAAGGCACAGGTTCTCTCTGTCTGTCTGTCTCTCCGTCACTTTTCCTCTCTCCTGTTGAACTCAAATAAGGAGGCCTGTCGCATTGGTGTTGGCAGCCTTCCAACAGTGTGAGGACAGAGCTTAAGCTGGAGGCCACAGAGCAGAGGAACAGAAACCTGGTGCCAACGATGCCTCTGAGCACCTGGGCAGACCAACAGATCTCCATACGTTTCCTGTTACTTGCAGCCCAAGGTATTCAACTATGGAGGTCGTGTGTTTCTGTGTGCATAGGTGTATGTGTATGTGTTGAATGTGTGTGTATATGTGGGTGTGTAAACATTCTCCCTGAAGCACTAGTTGGTTCCAAGCATTCTGAACACAAGTCGTTTTTGCTAGAGTTTTTTCTTGTTTGTTTGTTTCTTGTTTTTTTTTTTTTTTTTGTGTGTGTGCTTTTTGCCTCTCGCCCACTCTGAGCCCCCTAAGCGAGTATTCTCCCAACAGGCCTCTTCCCCGACCCTGTGCTGCAGACCTCTGGGAAGCTCAGCTCAACAGTCTGATTGACGAGTAACTTGGATGTTGTTGTTCAAAGGTGCTCAGAGGCTCCTGGTACCCCATGTCCCCAACACCACTGACACAGCAACAAATGCTCTGTCTCCAACCCTGGGGGGCTCTGACCTTGTCACCTCCCCTCAGACACCCAGTCAATCATCCCTGTCTTCTTTCTGCATCTCTGGGCCAGTTTCTCACCCTTGACAAAACAGTCTCCCTGGAAATTGTCACTTATTTCCTCCCAGAACAGGACGTCCCAAAGACTGGAACATGCTGATGAAATTTTAGGTGGTACATAGAATGAACATTTGTAATGCAAATAGCTCCATCTTTTCTAGCTCCATGTTAGATGACATTGGTTTTCCCTTTATAGTAGTGATGTAAAGTTA
Source organism: Eidolon dupreanum (assembly GCA_028627145.1). Lineage (NCBI taxonomy): Eukaryota > Metazoa > Chordata > Mammalia > Chiroptera > Pteropodidae > Eidolon > Eidolon dupreanum. Next base: position 95,015,369 of record CM053508.1, on the reverse strand, counting down.
CCTTTTAAACTAAATTAAGTCTAAAATTGATTTAATCCATTTCCTGTTTTCCCCAAGAATACTCACCAGCAGCACTTGTGGCTGCAGTGTTTACCCCAAGATGACTCACAGATTACAGTCCTAACCTCACCCCTAAAGTTTGCCATGAAATAGCTTGCTTTTCTTATTATTTTCACAGTGCTCTAGTGTATCGATAGTCTTTGGAAACAAATGACATCATCCTATTTAGTGCATTCTGTTTTCAGTAGTGGTATTTCCACTTACAAAATATAGTAATTCTTGACTGCCAAAAATGTCAAATCTTAGAAAATGTAGCATTCCTATGTGTGATGTTAAATTAATGCCAGCAGCGAGCTGCACTATTTTTTCTAAACAAGAAAAGGGTTAAAAAAATAGTAAGTAAATAATAGTTGAAGTCATCTTCAAATATAGCTAAAAAATCTGAAAAGGTACGTGAACCACGAGGTTTGGGAAGCTTGACTTTAGAGAAACCCCCAGGGAATGGCCTGGTGTGTGTGGCTTGGGCATCGGATTCGCCTTTCTTCTTTCCTGGGTTTTCTCTTCGTATACATCCAGCATCTAGCTGGCCAAAGTGAGGACTGATGGTAGTCATTGAGTAGACAGATCTCTCTATTAGATGGATCAAAGAGATCACATTTATGTGATTCAAAGTAAGCTGAGACTTTTAGGAAACCTCAGCCAAAGTAGCACCTGCAGGTAACGCTCACATTCACGTTTCTGAATGCCAGTGGAAGAGTGGCGGGCAGGGGTGGTGCCCATGGAGTATTGGGTTAAGCCGTGGAATGTGAGAGACCTGAGTTCAAGTCCAGGCTTCACCACTTACTAGTTATGTGATATGGATAAACTACCTAATCTCCCTGACCTCAGTTTCCTCATCTGTAAAATGGAAGTGACTAATAATGACACCTACTTCCTGTACTGCAAGAACTAAATGAGATAAAGAAAAGAAAATGCTTTGAGTGCTTGAAGTCAATAAGCTAGGGAGGATAGAGAGACAAGTTAGGTGACTCCATGAGGAAATAATTAATCAGTCCAGAATATGGAATGCTAAAGAACAACCATCCGGACTTCCTCCAAAAGTCACTATCATAGAAAATAAAGGATATGTGGGAAACTGGTCTAACCTTGAAGGGACTAAAGGTATATGACAACCAAATGCCATGCATGAGACTGAACTGAGATTTTAAAAAATTAGAAAGGAAAGGGAAAGAGGGAAGGAAGGAAGAGAAGGAAGGGAGAAGGGTAAATAAAACTCACTATGAGACAATCTTGAGACTATTATGGAAAGTTGAGATAGACCAAGTAGAAGATATTACGGGTTTAGGTGGGATAATGGCAGTGTGGTCGAGCAAGAGAACGACCTGAATCTTAGATGTCTGTTTAAGTGTTTAGGGCGAACAGTCATCATGTCTGCAACTGGCTCAGAAAAACATAGAAACAAAGCAAATGCGGAAAATTATTAACAATTATTAAATCTGGATGGAGCTAATAGGTGGTGTTTATTATACAATCCTCTCCACTTTTCTGTATGTTTGAAGATTTTTTGTAAAAAAGAGTTTTGGCAGACAAAACACCCTTATGATAAAGGATTCTACTGACCAAAGACAGGGCTGGAAAACCCTGGGGGGTTTCAGAAGAGATGGGGGTCCACTTGATGCTCATAGTGTCTACCGTTGGTAGACCCACCCACTGAGAATGACATGTTGCCCACCTCACAGCCAAACCCCTTATTCCTGGCTCAGAGAACCCCAATTTTGTTTGGGTACCAGACAGCGATATTCTTAGGGAACTGGTTTCATCTGAGGTTGCCATGTCCAGGTTGGTGGGAAGAATGGTGGGGGACTTCAGGGGAGTTTATCTTGCTTGATAAAAACTGTGAGGTACATGACACTCCCTTTGGCTGGGGATGTTCTGAGATTAGGAAGGGCGTGATGAGGGGGATTTTGGGGTGAGACAGTGTTCTCTTTCTTGACCTGGTTTGTGGTTACATGGGTGTTTGTGTTATAATAATTCATTTCTGCTGTGTATTTATGTACTTTTCAGTATGTTTGTCATAGTTGTGTGTGTGTGTGTGTGTGTGTGTGTGTGCGTGTGCGTGCATATAAAAATGTTTTCTTTCCTTTTTGTGGCAAAGGTGGAGTCAAGATACAATGAGGCAACTGGTCCCAAGATGGATGGATGCCAACATGCTAAGAACAACAGAGGAGAGAAATGGACAGAGATGTCCTTTGTTGCTATTGCCAAGCCAGTGCACTAACCCAGATGTGGCCCTGCCTCAACCCTCCTGGTTATGAGGGAGAATAAATGTCCTTATCTCCAGAACCTCTTGGAATGGGATTTCCTTTTGCTGTTCCCAAAGCATCCTGAGTATTGTGTTGGGGCTCTCCAAGGCCACCCTCAGGTTTGGTCATTCATTAGAAGAACTCACAGGACTCAGAAGTTGTAATTTTCACCATTATCGTTCATTACAGTGAAAGGATAAAAGCAAAATCAGCAAAAGGAAAAGGCACAGGGAAGAAATCCAGAGGAAACCAGGAGCAAGCTTCCAGGAGTCCTGTCCAGGACGCACCTAAGTCCTCCAACAGTAATGAGCGACAACGCATGCCAGGTGTCTCCCTGGGCAGCCCAGGAGTGCGTGTGTTTACTGTGGTGAGCCACGCGGGCACGCAGTGCTCGAATGGCCACAGGACCTGAAGCTCCAGACCCACAGAAGGAGAGCAGGTTTCAATCACAGATGCCCTTGTTTGCATGAACTATCCAGACAAACTGATGGTGTGGTTTAAGACCCCAAGCATGTGAGAAACACTCTCGTCAGAGAGCTTAATTCCCAGGTGCTGGCCAAGGGCCAGGCATGACAATGGGCCTTTCTCAAGAATGTGCAGGGTTCAGCCCTGTTGAGTTAACTCTTTTCTGCATGAGTACGATCATCATCCTCATTCTTTTCTTTGAGGAGACAGAGATCCAGAGGGGTTAAGAAATGTGACAAAAGCCACCCAGCTAATAAGTGGTGCATCTATTAAGTCCTTGGTGTGAGTGCTTCAAATGTCCCCTTTAAAGTTGGCCACACCCTGCGGCCACTCTCTCAGACACAGAAAACATAACTGTGGGTTGGATTTGGCTCAAAGGTCCGCTGCCTGCATCCTTGGAACATCTGGAGAGTCCACTGAAATGCCTGTAAAGGAATAAAAGGGGGCACATCCCCAGTGGGAAAGGGAAGGAACTGGGAGGAAGACCAGGCAAAGGGGTAGAAATGTCAACAGATTTCCTGAGGCCGGAATTTGCTGGGGAAGCTGTTGACCCCGGGACAGTGAGAGAGGCCCTGGCCACGGACCTGCAGGGAGGGCCTAGGGGCCAGGTGGGTCCAGGTGGGAAGCGGGAAGGAGAGGCGATCAGGGGCTCCAGCTGTGTCAGCTGGCTGCTTACATGCTCTTCCTTCCTGCTCTGCCTCCCAACGGCAAAGCCCAGACAGCCCTACATGGGAACCCAGGACCCCCCCACCTCTAAAATACGAGACTCTTTCCTAAAGCAGTGCTTTTGGAATCGCAGCAGCGACTCATTCCTGGGGTGGCTGCTGCTCGCTCGGGGGGTTGGGGAGTGCCACCAGCGCTTCCTGAGCAGAATGCCAAATGTCCCATGAGGTGTCCCATAGTGTCCCAGATGGGCAGTCCCGCCCTATGTCTGATGAGACATTCATGGAGATAAAGAACCTGTTTTTAGTACCCAAGCTCAGCACTAGCTCCATTTTACTCACAAACAACATTTAAATATTTCCAGAAGAGCAACTACTGAGTAAACAAGGAAGGTTTGTTCATTGTCCGCCATTTTGTTCTTTGAATTGCAAGTACAGTGTGCCTGGGTCTGTTTTTGTTTGTGGTAGTACAGACAGCATTCTGGAAGATTCTGACCCTGGTACAGACCCCTAAACCCCACCATTATGTCTTGCAGCTTCATCAGGCCTGAGGCTTTCACTATTGTATTACAAATTGCTTTCCTCTTATACTTTATATTACAGTAAGAACATTATCTTGATTTAAACATTATTTTTGTATGTGGGTAGGTTATATTCTCTATACATTTCATTACAGGGTAGTAAATGGAGCATATAAAAATATTGTAACACTATATCTAGGGTGATAAAAATCAGAACAGCAGCTACCCCGGGGGCTAGGGGGATGGGTGATGAGAGGATTGACTGTGAAGGGACACAGAAGAACTTTCTAGAGTGATAAAAATGTTCTCTACTTTGACTGGGGGAGAAGATAATTGTCAAAACTCATTGGACTGCACATTTAAGGTGGCACATTTCATCGTAATTGTAATGTAAATTACACTTCGCTCAAGTTGAATAAAACAAATTTAAAAATATCTGTATAGAAAAACGTTAAAGTACATATTTGTAATAGAAAGGAGGCACTGGACCTGCTAAGGCCTTGAAATCAATCAAATGGATTTGGACAGGCTCTTCAAACAAGAGTGAAGAACAGCACGGATGATCTTAGCAGGTGCCGCCCGCCATAGTGCTGCTCTGTGAATCCTACACCAAGTCTATAAACTTTCAATTAAATAACAGACACACAGATATGTGTGAGTGCTGGATTGTGATGCGAACACATTTCTTATACTGACTGTAATCAAAAAAGTTTGGAAAACTCACTCTAAAATGGGAGTCACCGTCCTTCCAAAATGATCACCCATTTCAGCATAATAGCCACTCAGGGCAAAGGTTTCAAATAGTGGTGCCTGTCATACGGTTTTCGCAATCATTTCCGATTTGTTTACAGCTACGTTATCCGGTGGGATTACATCATCCTGGCTTTACCTGAGAAGCTGGCCAATCAGAAGCTTGTGTTTGTGAGAGGATTAAATATGGTAGCATTCATTCTCATTACAGAACTCATGGGGAAGGGACAGAAAGGGCGGTAGGCTAAAAAATCGAAATGTTCATTTTTCATAAGGAGGAGTTCATAGAGAATGTCTACATTTGATCAATCCAGAATGAACACGAACAAAATGGGAAAAATACAAATTGTATCACACAATAAGGGCTAATTTTCTCAATATATATGTACATTTTCCACAAATTGAGAAGAGGAACAATCCCATAGGAAGAAGAAATGCACAGAGAATATGAATAGAAAGTTCCTAGTAAAGGAAATAAATATGGCTTTTAAATGAATGAGAAGATATAAGACATGACCAGAAGTAATGCAAAGTAAAACAATACTGAGATAACTTTTTTAATAAAGCAAATTGGTAAACACAAAGAGATCGCGGCAACACTTGGTACTGGCAGGGTCCCAGGGGAAGGGCATCCATTGTTGGTGGGAGTATTGACTGATACAATCTCTTTGGTGGGCAGTTTGTGACATCTGTCAGCATTAGAAATGCAACTACTCTCTGACCCAGAAGTTCACATGTGGGACGGCACATACAAAGGGTACAAAAAGACATGTATGTGCATGAAGTTCTTCATTGCAATCTTCTTTGAAATAGCAAAAGATAGGGAACAACCTAAATATCCATCAGTAGGGGATTGGTTAAATAAGTCATGGTACTCCCCACACGGCGTAATGTTCAAGTCACAAAAAGACAAACCTATGAAAGACTCATCACGGTCACCAGTGACCTCCATGTTGTGACCTCCATCCAAAGTTCAGTTCTTTTAAACACCTTGGTTCACCAGCAGCATGTGACATGGTCAAGCACTCTGTCCCTCCTTTTCCTTCAGCCTCCGGGACAGCCTGCTTAATGGCAGTTCCTCCTCAGGCTCTCAAGGCTCGGTTCTTGGTCCTCACCTCACCTCTTCCCCTCGGTGTTCACAGTCAGTCTTGTGGTCTTAAATACCATTGACAAGCTATTGGATCTCAAATTTCTCTCCTCAGCCTGATCTCTCTCCTGACTCCTTATCCAACTGCTGATTTGACATCTTCATTTGGGTGACTAATAGGCACCCCCAGATCGACACATTGAAAACCGAATTCCCGATTTTCTTCTCTAAATCTTTCTTCTATTCCCTATCTCAATGAAAGGTAACTCGTTCACCCAGTTGCTCAAGCCAAAAGCCTTGGGTTGTCCTTCATTCTTCTGTTACTCTCTCATCTCCTAGCCAATGTGACACCAAATTCTGTCAACTCCACCTTCAAAATCTATCCAAAACATGATCACGTCTCGCCACCTCCATGTTCCCCCCATCCCTGGTCCTGTTCACCCTTGTTGACTGCTTGGAACATCTCAGCGGCCTCCTCACTGATCTCCCTGCTTCTATCTGCCCCCTGTTTGTGCCATCAGAGTTGGTAAAAATAGACCTTCCCAGGATATGTCACTGTGACATTTCAGAACTCTGGGGACAAAAAGATTCAATAAGCTTTAGGCGGAGGGAAGTGACAGATCATCACCCTCTTTTTCAGCAAAAAAGTATCAAGAAACAGAATGGTTTTAGACTTCTCAAGAACAATATTGCCAAGAAGAAGACAAAGGAACAACACCTTCAAAATTCCGAAGGACTGCTTTCTGTCCCTGAATTCTGTAGTCAGCCAAACTATCAGTCAGGGAAGAGAAGAAGTTGAACACATTTTTCGATGAGCAAGCTCTCAAAAACTGACCTCTTGAGAAATCTTCCTTAAGAAGCTACAGGATGTGTCCCACCAAAACAAGAGCATCACCAAGGAAAAGGAAGAATTAAGATCTGAGACACGGGGGACCTGTCACAGGAAAGAAGTGAGGGGAATCCCCAGGGTGATGACAATCCCAGTGTGCCAGCTGGGTATCAAGGGTAAAGGTTAACCAGTCTAAAATAGGACCATGTGACTCGGGGACTCATGTTGAGGGCTGTCATCACCAGCGTGCCAACTGCCATTGTACCGTTTTGTTTTGTTTTGATTTTTAATCTTGAGATAATGGCTGGGTGAAGGTGAACCACATTCCTGTCTATACTTGACTTGTCTTGACCATGATGGAGATCTTGCTCTCCTTCCATAACTGGCTGCTGGATCCACTGAGGATGCTCACTTCTCTCCCATTATATGTGCTGCTTGGCTCCCACTTGTGAGAGGTTGGGGTGTTCTCAGAAGCAGAACGCACAGAACTGAATTCATTCTTGCCAGCCACACAGAACGTGGCCCACTTTTCGGCCCTGACAGCGACCCTTATTTATGGTTAGCAATGTGCTTTCCAGGATTCACTCATGCCCTTGCCCACTGAACTCTCCAGAAGGGGTTTGCGTAGACTCTCAGGGAAGCTGATGCCAGATGATGACCTGGATATGGTCCAGCTCATCCTCTCCCAGGGGCTTCCACTTAAGAGTGGCCAATCCGCCTTTCACTTACACGGATAGGTGGTCCTTACTCTCTAATTCATTTTTGAAGACAGGTAAAATCCAAATAAAATCTAAATAATAATATTATACCAATATTGTACCAATAATATTGTACCAATATAGCTTAGTTTTGACAAATGTACCACAGTTTTGTAAGATGCTAACATTAGGGGAAACTGAGCAAGGAGTACATTTGAGTTTTCTGTGCTATTTTTGCAGTTTTTCTATAAATCTAAAATGATTCCAAAATAAAAAAGTTAAAAGGAAATCTCAGTCATTATATATAATGGTCACAGGGGACACACAGGCAGTGCTGAGGCATTGATGATCGGGTTCTTTACCTAGGTGGTGAGTGTAAATGTTCTCCTTTAAGCTGTACTTATGGGTTTTGTCCTCTGTTGTATTTGGATAACATCTTACACAATGCCTGGTTGTAATCTACTACCACCAATGTCACTCCCAGGCAGAGTGAAGACACATGTCACAGGCACACAATTCTATGTTCTCAGGGGAAAATCCTACCCTCCAAAACAACCAACCCCTCAAAGGCCATTCCACCCGGTAAACACGTTTTATGATTTTGTTGTTCCTTCTCATAGTGTGAACATCTTTCTCACGGTGACTGTGACCCTAGGTATAATAATATGTATTTATTAGATATCATGAATTCTATGTCAGCGAACTATGTTCAGTATCATTCTGTTCTTGTTCTCAGATTTTAACCTTGACTCAAGTGCAAACCCTCATTCAGAGATCAACTCCAACGTCTGAGGGACAAGCCTCTGTGTGGTGCTTCACCCAGAACCAGGAACTTTATGCTTGTTCTTCCTCATCTGTGAACCGGGTATAATGAGATCCCTACCTCACAGCTTGTTATAGATATGCGTAAAGCACTCAGAATGGTACCGGGCATCCACTGAGGGCTCTAGAAATGTTTTTTTTTTTTTTTAAGCAAAATGAAGAGTTTTTTTAAAAGTTCATTTTAAATATCTACTTTTAACTCTTACATATTGAGTTAAAAATCTCCCCCACTTTTCAACACGACTCCAACAGAAAACAACGGTACAATAAATGGTTGGATAAATACCGAATAGAGCTCACATTCGTTAAGGATCTACTCTGTCACAGGCCTCAACTCTGTATCTCATGGAGCCATCACTCCCACCCCATGGACGGACCTCAGGCCTGAAATCTACGAGGTGACAGCCAATGTCTCTGGGCAGAAGGATGAATTAGAGACAGTGGAGCCCAGTGGTTAAGGTTTTGGAGGCAGAGGGCCTCAGGGATGAATCCCATCTCTTAGGTAAGTGAGCTCATTTCTCTGAGCCTCAGTTTCCTCTTCTAGAAAGTGAAGGTATGGGGAGTGTACAGAATCCACATAATCACACTTGTGGTACCTGACACATAGTGAGTGGCCAACTGGCTGTGGCCATGATTATGAGGGTGAAGCTTGAGGTGGGCGGGAGACTGAGTCTTCAGGGGGAATGTCCTGGGTCTGTCACAGGAAGCTTCCATATCCAAGATGGTGAGTCACCCTTCCTTCCTGCCATAACTTGAGGCAGAGGGGAATCCCCCAGGAGGTGAGCCGTGCCCTGGGGCATGCCCCTCACCTCCGGTGGCCCACAGGTCACCTGACATGTGACATCACAGTCAGGATGAAATCATGAAGCCCAGAGGTTGGAATGAGAGGAAATAGTTATTTGCTTGCCTCTTCTTCCTAATCTCAAATTCTTAGATGCAGCACTCACCTGGTTCCTTCTGAAGCTGTGGGGCCCTCAGGTGTGGGTACTGGCTGTGTAACCCCAGTTAGGAAGGTGGTATGGAAGTAAAGAGTGGGTTCATGCTTTCAATAATCATTGGGACTCATTCATGTATTCAATCATTTAATGGATCTTTATTGTACACCTACATGCATCAAATAGAAAAGCTCTTGTCTGCCTGAAGCTGATAGTTCAGTGGGGGAGTTAGACAACAAATATCACACACAAGTAAATGTTATAGTTTGTTAGGAGGTGATGCATGCCATGTGAAAAGACTGGACAGGGTAAGTTTAGGGCGGGGGTCAACAAAGCGTAGCCACAGGCCAAGTCCAGGCCGCCATTTGTTTTTGTTTTTGTACAAGCTAAGAATAGATTTTACATATTTTTACATTTTATTTTATTATTAGTTTCAAGTGTGCAGTACATTGGTTAGACATTTATATAGTTTATAAAACGATCACCCTCATTGCTCTTTCTCTCCTCTGGCTCTCTACCTGGCCATTACATTTTCAGTGGTTGGGAAATCAAAAGAAAAAGATTTCGTGACATTTAAAATTTACATAAAATTCTCATTTCAGTGTTCATAAATAAAGTTTTCTTGGAACATGGCCAGGCTTATTGGGTTACATACTGTCTGTGGCTGCTTTGTGTTATAACCACAGAGCTGAGTAGCTGTGACAGAGACCATATAGCCCATAAAACCTAAACTTTTAATATCTTGCCCTTCACAGAAAAAGTCTGCAGTCCTCTGGCTTGAGAGTGGTATATGGAGGTGGATTGTGATTTTATATTCGAAAGTCAAGGACAGCCTCACTGAGAAAGTGACATTTGGGTACAGCCCTGAAGGAGGGTGGGAGGGAGCTACGTGGGCATTGGGAGAAGAATGTCCCAGGTAGAGGGAGCAGCCAATGCAAAGACCCTGAGGTAGGCATGTGTCCACTGTGTTTGGGGGACAGTGCAGAAGCCCCTGTGCTGGAGCTGAGTGAGCAGGGAGTTGAGTAGTGGGTGATGAGGCAGAATGGTGACAGGGGCGGGTCGTGGGGGACGTGGACCAAGGGGAGGACTCTGGCAAACTTTACCCTGAGTGAGATGGAGCCACTCAGGGCTCTGGGCAGGGGAGGGCTGTGATCTGAATTGTGTTAACAGGGCCCGCTGGTTGCATGTGGGGAAAAGACTTTGGGGTCACGATGGAAGCAGGGAGACTAGGGAGGGGGCTGCGGAGATAGTCCAGGAGGGAGATGATGGGCAGAGGCTGTGGAAGGGAGGGCAGTGGGCAGACTCTGGATAGATTTGAAGGTGAAGATGACAGTATTTCTCGATAGATAATGTCCCAGCTGGGGAAATGTCTTGCCTAAAAGTCTTCATTCATGTCCCAGGCTTTCAAATCAGACACACCAAGGTTCTCACTCCAGCTTGGCTACATTCCAGCTGTGTGATCTTAGCTCAGTTGCTCAATCTCTCTCAGCCTCAGTTTCCCCATCTATAAAATGAGGTTAATAACTGGGATGCAATATCAATGGGATCATTCATGCAAAACCCTCAGAATGGGGCTGGACACATGAGGAGTGCTCCTTACAAGGCAGCTGTGATAATGAGGATCATTCCCCAGGAAAGACCTCAACACCTGTTGGCCCAGGTCACTGTCCCAAAGGCGAATGCCACCCTCCCTGAATGAGCTGTCCCTCCATCATTCACGTCCTCTGCTCCTGTATTCTTCTTCTGCCCTGCCCCACACTGAGTCAGGGGTCTGCAAGCCACACAGTGCCATGCTAAGCCTTGCCTAGCCTCAGGTTCCTCATCTGTAAAACGGGCTTTGTGAAGTTTGCATTACAGATCGCCCGGGCCATTAGATGAACCGTCTCATATCCAAGGCGCCTGGCGCACACCAGATGCTCAGAAATCAGTAGCTTCTTTGTTTCATCACAGCCATCACCAACAGTAGCTACATGGACCTCTCAAGTATTTTCCTCAACCTTCTACTATAAAAATTTTCAAACACACAGGAAAATTGAAAGAATTTTACAAGGAGCACACATATATATACCAACACCTGGATTCTGCCATTAGCATTTTACTATTTCTGTTTTATCCACACATCTGTTGAGTCCTCTGATGGACATCAGCCCATTTTATTTTTTTATGATGAATTTCAAAATCCTGAAATATTTTTATTAAGATTTTTGAGGACTCAGTTTACATCAAGCAGTATTTTTAGCACTGTTTTTAGTTTATTACATCCATCCACTCATCTAATTCTCATAGCCACTCTCTAAAACATATCTAGTATGCACTATGGTATATTATCCCCATTTTACAGATGAGAAAATTGAGGCACAGAGAGGCAAAGGACTTACAGCTACTAAAGGCTGGAGTTGGGTTTGAACTTGAGCCGCCTGGCTCCAAAGTCCTAGCTTTTACTTATTAATGCTACCTTTCTTGGCAGAATGGCAAAGTATGCCACACAATACGATATCACGCAGCCAATGTAGAATAAAGTTTATAAGAGTCCAGTAAAAATAACCCCGGATGATGGTATGATCATGACTCCATGCAGAGTCTGTGTCTAAGAAAAACATGCTCGAAGAGGGCCACCTGTGGTTACCAGAGGTAGCTTAGGGGTAAATGGACACTGAGTGATTAAACGAAATCTTTTGTGATTAATCGCAGCTGCAACTAAATTGAGCTCTTTCTTTGTGCCCCATCCCATATTACAGGCTTCAAATACTGTATCTTTCCAAGCACTTGTGAGGTAGGTACTGCGATGCCAATTTTAGAGATTAGGATATTGAGGCTAAGTGAAAGGCAGGACTCACCCAAGCTTACCCAACCAAGAAGTGGCAGAACCAGGATTCGGATCCAGGCTTGTCAGTTCCCTAAACCATTAAACCTCTCTGGGTCTTTTTACTTTTTTATTTTTTAGTAATAAGATATGACTTTCATAATGGAAAAATACTTTTAAAAAGTTTTCTTGAGAAAGTAGATTCATTTATCTTTATTTTACTAACTATGTGTATTCGATAAAAATTAAAACCCTACCTCACACCATATACAAAATCAGTTCCAGATAGATTGCCAACTTAAATGTAAAATAATAATGCTTTTGAAAAATAACATAAAAGAATATCAGCATGTTTGGAGGTCCGAAAATATTTCTTAAATAAGTTATAAAAGTAATTATTTATAAGAGAAAGATTGAGAAATTGGACTAAAGACCATTAAAAAATGCCATCGAATGCCACCTTGAATGTGCCCTATCTTGCCTGATCTCAGAAGCTAAGCAGGGTCGGGCCTGGTTAGTACTTGGATGGGAGACCACCTAGGAATACCAGGTGCTGTAGGCGTTAAAAAAAAAATGCCATCAAGAGAGTGAAAAGGCAAGCCACAGAGTAGATGTTTATTGTATGTGCAACTGACAAATGGCTGGTGCCCAGAGCATATGAAGAATAAATCCACTTTAAAAAAGGACATCCCATCAGAAAATCAGGCAAGACACTTGAATAAGCACATCATGAAAAAGGATATCCCAAAGGCCAACACGCAAATGAAAAGGTGTTCAATTTTATTACTCATCAGGGAAATGCAAATTAAAACCATTGCCACTAAACATCCACCGGAATGGCTTAAAATAAAACTCCTGACATGCCAAGTATTGGTGAGGATGTGGAGCAATGAAAAAGCCCCAACGTGGCTGGAAGGAGAAGACATTATTATAACTACTTTGGGAAGCACTTTGGGACATGGTTCCATAGTGTAGTGGTTAGCACATTTGCTTTATGTGCAGAAGGTCCTGTGTTTAAGCCCCAGTGGAACCATAGTCTATGGTCTATGAACAAGCCAGATTTCTGATGATCAGGAGTGGTTAATATGTAGATAGGAGACCATCTAGGAAGCACAGGTGCTGTAGGCGTTAATAAGAATAAGATAAAGGTGAAAAGCTTTTTTGGTACTGTCTACTATAAAGATAAACATATATTTATACATATATATATATACACACCCTATGACCCAGTCTTCTACTCTTGGCTTCTAGCCCAAAAGAAATGTGTATATATGTTCACATTATGTTGTGAATATACTAGAATAAAATATGTACTAGGATGTTAACAGCAATACTATTTGCAAGAGCCAAAAAAAAAAAAAAAAAAAAAAGGAAACAACTCAAATTTCCATCGACAGTGAAAATTTACATCAACGATGTACACGAATTTACACTGGCATATAAATAAATTATGGTATATTTCCACCATGGACTACTACTTGGCAATGGGAAGAAATGGACTGTGCTTCTATGTCCACCCTGGCTGAATTTCACAATCACAATATTGAGAGAAAGAAGCCAGGCGCAGGAGTTCATACTGCGCAATTCTGCTCACATTATATGGAAAACGGGCAAACTGAAACTCCTGTATGTAGGGAGGCATACTTCAATCTAAGTCAGGGAAAAGTCAGGAGGCAGGAGGGGGCTGGGAAAGCTGTTAAGATCTGTTTCTTCACTCGGGCAGTGGTGACAAAGTGTGTTCCCTTTGTCATAATTCATTAAGTGGAACATTTATGTTTCAGGTACTTGTCTGGATGGTTGTCATATTTCACAATAAAAAAGGTTTAAATAATGTAAAAATGACTTAGGAAAGTAGGTTCACTATAGCTTTATTTTACAAACTGGACAGGCTAGATATCTTAGGTACAATAAATAATTGGAAGGAATGTGTGTGGTATTGACTCTGTGCCAGGCACTGTTCTGAGAGGTTTGCAGCTCTTGCCTTATTCAATCCTCACAACGTCTTTGAAGTAGTCTATTAGCTACATTTAACAGATGGGGAAACTGAGGCATAATGAGGAACGCTCAAGCTATATCTACACTCTGGTCTGAGAGCAGATGCTCTGTTCACCGCCACAGAAGTCATCTCTCTAAGGACTAGACTAAGAAATAGGGAAGTGGAGTATATTTCTCAAAACAAAAGGTATCTAAAAAGAGAAATTAGAAATAGTTCCATGGCTGCTCAGAGGGTAGGGAGGGGTCATAAGTGAGCTATGAACCCTTATCCATTACATTGGGGCCAACAGGCACAAATCCAGTGAGGCCCCTTAACCTGAATTGGCAGATGGAATTCAGGGCCCACATGAATTTGGATGGGAAAAATAACACCTCTTTGTTTTTGCTATCCTTTAACTCTGCAGTCCTCAAACCCTGTGAGTCTCCAAGACCTTTTTCAGGGGTTAATGAGGTCAAAACTAATAATACTAAGATGTGTTTGTTTTTTTCCTTCTCCAAAGGCTACCTGACCTGTGATATCATTGCTCTGTATGCACTTGTATTCTTGTGTTTTAAAAAGTCTCAGTTTTATTTATATTTTATTTTAAAAATTATTTAAAAACTGTAATTGACATGCAGTATCACATTAGTTTCAAGTATACAACATAGTTCTGTTTTATTTCTTTACATGGTCAATATTAATAGAACCCACATATACGAAAGCTCAATAATTTTTAAGTTTACGAACTGCTGATGTAATTGAAATCTTGCTTGTCCTTCTGTCACCGGTTGGGGGAAATGTGGGGAAAGGGGGTTGGAGCAGAGGAGCGGTGGGGAACAGACCACAGGAGCCTATCCGACCCTGGCTTTGATGAGGAGAAATCACAGATGTTCTCAACTCCCATTACAGACGTTCCGGCATTCTCAGACACCTTCTACACACTCATCAGAATTTCTAAATTACCATGATGTTGGAACCTGCCTCTGGATCTCAAAGTAATCCATTAAGAAAGACAAACCTATATTACCGTATCACATATTTGTTTTAAAAATATTTGTATATCTGTAATTAAGACTTTTCCTATTGCCCCAGGAACTCCTGCATACTTTGTGGGAAGCCACTCACAACCCTCCAACAGTTCACAGAGGTTTGCAAATTCTCACTTGCTCCTTCTTAGACCCCAGGGCGATTTCTGGAGTTCATGCATTAATATAATAATAAAAATAACAGCCGATTCTTATCCAACCCTTACTGTGGGCCAGGCCGTGTTCTCAGCATGAAATTTCACGTGTAAACTAGCTTAATCCTCACAACAGCCCACAGGGTACGTACCATTATCATCCTCATTTTACGGATAAAGACTCCAAGGCCCAGCGAGGTCGAGTAACCCGCCGGGGGTGCACAGCTCGGAAGCTGCGCTGTCGTTCCGGGAATTTTGTGTTTTCAGCTTCCCCGGGGGTCTGGGCAGGAATCCATGGGCTGAGCTCGGAGAGGGAGGAAGGCGAAAGGAATGGAGAGGAAGATGAAGCCCGAGCGACGAGAAGGAAAGAGGGATCCCCGAGGTCGCAGGCGCCGGTGCCAGCACACCTGGGCACCGTGGGGCCGGGCAGGGCCAGGGGTGGGCCGGGTGTCCGTACCCTGGGAGCTCTGCAGCTGCGGGGTGGGGCGTTTGAGGGACAAACGCAGCCTTACCTGTGCTGGCGCTCACCTGATGGCCAGCTTGGAGGTGGCGGCGGCATACTAAACTTTCCTGGGTCCCCCTCCACACGCCCCGCCCTGGGGATGGGGGGTGGGCGGGCGGGCGTGGGGCGCCCAGGACCGGCCGGACCTGTGGGACGCGGGGCCCCGGCTGTCTGCGGAGCCCGTCACATGGAGAAGGCAGGCTCTTCCGGGGCTGGGACGGCTGTGGGCGGCGGGATGCCTCGGTATCTGAAAACTCATAAATACCGCAGCCGCACTGGTGGCCGGAGACGCGCGCGCGGGCAGGTGACGTCCCCGAGGGTGAGCCGGGGACCGGGAGGGCGCCCCCCGCCCCAGCACACGGCCTCTGGGCTGACGGCCGCGCCCGACTTTGCCCTGGCAGGTCCTCGGGTTGCTGGAGACCGAACTGGAGCGGGCGGGGCAGGGCTGGGGAGATGGGGGATGGGTATGCATGTGCAGAACTGGGCGAGACTGGTGGAGATGTGGCCGGGGGTCGGGGTCACACAGGGGGTCCGAAATGCTGGGGAGGGGGCAGAGGGGAAGGGATGGCTACCGGTAGGATGGAATTCTGGGAGATCTAGGATTGGAGTGAATTGAGGTCACTAAGACCAAAACAGAAGGCTGCAGGATGGAGTAGAGTGATGAGGTCCCTGAGGGCAAGGTGGAAGGCTAGGGACACAGGGAATCAGGTAGCAGAAACTGGGGTTACTGAAAGCAGGATGGAACGCTGGGGGTGAGGTTGCCAAAGGCAACTTCTGACAGTGCGCCCCCACCCCATTCCCAAACCGCTCCTGCTGAGCGCCAGCTGCCTTAAGAGCCCGCGCTCTGGAGCCAGGGCTCCCGGGCTCGGAACTCCGTCACACCCGAGCTGTGCAGCTGAATCACTCGGTTGCTCATTTTCTTGCTCTGTGATACGGAGCTGCTGATCACAGTGGCACCACACGCAGGAATGCTGTGAGGCTCCCGTGAGTTAATCTATACAAAGCGCTTAGCGCGCAGTGAGGCTCAGAGAGCGTTGCTGCTCTGTAGTGATTATTGTTTTTGTTTGCTCTCCAGCATCTGGATATCCACCCCCTTGAAGACCTTCCTGCCGTCCTGCCTCCCTCTCGGAGACCCTGCCCGATCTCCCTCCAGCTTCCCAGCTCCTCTCACTGTCCCTGACTGGACTCTGATCTCCTCCAGCAGCTCCCCTTCCCCTCTCAGTCCCCCCATCCCACCCCACCCACCCCACCCCACCCCACCCCACCCCACCCCACCCCACCCCACCATGTTCCCCCTCCGTCCCTGCTGGTCATGCTGCTCCTGCTGCTGTCTGTTCCTGTTTTTCTCCCTGCGAGTCCAAGCGGTCCCAAAGGATCCCAGTGCTGCCCCGGAGCAAGTCCACCTGTCCTACCCAGGTAAGTGTCTATGACTATTTCCCAGTAAGGCCCAGTGACTTGGGGACCAAGGAATCCCACACAGACTGCTATGGGACCTTAGGCTGGTGGCTTGCTCTTCCTGAGCCTCAGTTGTCCGCCTCTGTTAAATGAGAATTATAAGCTAGTGGTGCTTCTGGCTGGGAAAGGATTCTGGTGCCCAGCCTATTGTAAGCCCTCTCCAAAGGGGCTGCTGTTGTCCTTGTCCATCGTGTCCCCACAACGCTGCCTCCTGATCCTTGATCAAGAAGAGGTGGTGGTACACCTGGGTGGTGAGACCTTGGACTCTGGACCCTCTACACCCAGACTCTCTGGGTTTGAATCCCAGCTTACCTGCTCTGTGACCTTGTGCAAGTGACTTAACCTCTGTGGCCTCAGTCTCCTCATCTGGATAATGAGATAATATTACTGTGACCTCATAGTGAGGAGTAAATGAAATATTACCTGTGAAGTGGCAAAAATGGAGCTTGGTGCATAGCAGTGGTTCTCATATGTGTTTGTTTCAGGACCCCATGCAGCTAAAAATTATTGAGAACCTCAAAGAGCTTTGGTTTAAAAGAATTACACCCGTAATATTGGCCATATTAGAAACCCAAACTGAGGCATTTAGAAATATTTATTGTCATTTAAAATAAATAATAATAAACCCATTCTGTATTAAGGTAAATGACATTTTTTCATGAAAAATAACTACACTTTAGAAAGTAGAGCCATTGAGTTACATCTTTTTAAATCTCTTCAATGTCTATATACACCTAGATTCTCCTTCTGCTTCAGTCTATTATGATATGCTGCTTTGGATGATGTATATGAAGAAAATTTGGTCTCACACAGACACATAATTGAAACAGGGAGGATTTTAAAAGGAGTTTCAAAAATCGTGACTATTCTTTTTTGATATTGCACCCAAACTCAACACTCTTCCTTCCTTCCTTCTTTCCTTCCTTCCTTCCTTCCTTCCTTCCTTCCTTCCTTCCTTCCTTCCTTCCTTCCTTCCTTCCTTCTTCCCTCCTTCCCTCCCTCCCTTTCTAATTACTTTAGCTTTTTATTTTGAAATAATTTTAGACTTACAGAAGAGTTGCAGACATAGTACAGAGTTCCTGCACTCCCTTCACCCAGCTTCCCCTAACATTAATCTCTTATATATCCATGGTACTTGACAAAACTAAGAAATTAACATTGATATCATATTACTAACTGAACTGTGGATTTTGGGGAGAATTTCACCAGTTTTCC
Source organism: Eidolon dupreanum (assembly GCA_028627145.1). NCBI lineage: Eukaryota > Metazoa > Chordata > Mammalia > Chiroptera > Pteropodidae > Eidolon > Eidolon dupreanum. Next base: position 94,997,167 of record CM053508.1, on the reverse strand, counting down.
CACTGCCTTTATTTTAATCCAGGATCCCAAATCACCTCTAACCACCATGTCTTTAGTCCCTCTCATCTGTGACAGTTCCTCAATGTTTCCTTGTTTTCCTTGACAATTTTAAAGGAGATAGTTCTTTAAAGGCTATTTGCAATGTGGAATCTGAAACGGCATGAATGAACTGGCTTTGACATTTGCAGGCCAAGTGACCTTGAACAAGGCGCTTTGCCTGGAGGCCTCTGTAAAATGGAACAACGATAAAATCTTACCAACTGCTGTGAAAATCCAGTGAGGTCACAGCTGTCCTTTGGCCTACACAATAATAGTAGCAAATATACTTTTTGACTAAGTGCTTCAGATGGATGATTCAATTAACCTCCTACTGGACCTTAGCCATAGGTACTATGTTACTCCTATTTTCAAGAGTAAACTGAGGCTCACAGAGATGAAGAGTCTGACCGCAGGTCACAGTCTGGAATTTGAACCCAGACAACTCAAGAGCCCACAGTATTTGTTTTAAAACTATAAATTTTATATTAATTTTAGATTGAACAGAAAATTTGCAAAAAATATGATTGAGCTTCTTTTTCCCCTCACCTAGTCTCTCCTAATGTTAACATCGTACCTAACTAACCATGGTACAATTTTTAAAACTGCTTATGTTAGGTCTATCAGTAGATGAATGGATAAAGAAGAGGTGGTACATATATACAATGGAATATTAGCTGTAAAAAAAAAATGAAATCCTGCCATCTGCAACAACATAGGTGGACCTAGAGGGTATTGTGCTGAATGGAGTAAATCAGACAGAGAAAGATAATTGCCAGATGTGGAATCTACAGAACCAAATAAACAAACAACAGATACAAGCTCATATTTACAGAGGGCATTTTGATGGTTGTCAGATTGGGGGATGGGGTATGAATGATGGGGAAGGGGATTAAAAGGTACAAATTGGTAGTTACAAAATAGTCATGGGTCTATATAGAATATAGCATGGGGAATATAGTCAGTAGTATTGTAATAACTACGTATGCTGTCAGATGGGTCCTAGATTTATCAGGATGACCACGTCATAAGTTATATAAATGTCTAATTCCTGTGTTGTACACCTCAAATTAATATATTGTATGTCAACTATAATTAAAAAATAAAACTATAGTCTATGGCCATGTTGCCCTGAACAAGCCCAATCCTGTCTGATCTCGGAAGCTAAGCAGGATTGGGCCTGGTTAGTACTTGGATGGGAGACCACCTAGGAAGAACAGGTGCTGTAGGTGTAAAAAATTAAAAAAAATAAGGGATTGTAAGCTGACAAGGTCCTTGCAATCTGTGAGGTCAACCAAGGGTTGCCTCATCTAAAAAATAATAATGAAATAAAAACATAAAAATTAAAAAAAAAACAGTTACATTGATATAACATAAGTAACTAAACTACAGATCTTGTTTGAATTTCACTAGTGTTTCCACTTAGTTATTTAGTTGTTTAATATTTAGTTGTTGTGTCTGCTTAATCTCCTCCAATTTGACAGTTTCTTAATCTTTCCTTACCTTTCATGATCTTTGACTTCTTGAGGACTGAGCAGTTATTTTGTAGGCTATCCCTCATTTTGGGTTTGTCTGATATTTTCTCATGATTGGAACTAAGTTATGCATTTTTCTGGCAAGATGAGAAATAGATGTGATATTGTGTCCTTCTTAGTGCATGGATCAGAGAGTTAATGACGCTGATGTGACTTGTTGCTGTTACTGGTGATGTTAACCGTCGTTGCCTGGTTAAAGTGGTGCCTGCTGGGTTTCTCCACTGTGCAGTTTTTATTTTTTTCCTTTATCATTAATAAATATCTTGGAGGACAGTCCTTGAGACTACGAAAATCATGTTTCTCCTGAAACTTTCACCCACTAATTTTAGTATCCATCAGTGGATCCTGTCTATAACAGTTACTAGCATGGCGTTTGCCTAATTGTGATTTTGTAATCTTCTAATTCCCTCTCTCCATCTAACTGAAATTTTCCTGTAAGGAAAGGCTGTTCCTCTCCCCTCCATTTATTCATTCATTCATTCATTCATTCAATTATTTATTTATATCTGTGTGGGCTCACAGGTATTTATTTTATTCTATGGGTTAAAATCCAATACTATATTTATTTTGTGTCTCCCATGTCCCCAATTTGGTCTTTTAGAATTCTTTCAGATTGGCACCTGTGTTCTTTTAACAAATCCTCCATTGTTTTTTGAGTACTTTCTTACTTTCTGTCATCACAAATCATTCCAGGCTCCTCCTGTATATTTCTCACCTCGTGCTTGGAATAAACCTCTTCTCTAAGGAGCCCTGGTTCCTTTCATTGGAGAATGGGTATCTAGAAACCAAGATCTGAGCACTAAGCCTGCTCATTGCTACTGAGGCATCATTGCATCTTGGCCCTCTCAAAAACAGAGCTAGGCAATACATGTATGTATGTCAATACTCATATGCACACAACTATATCTATCTGCATATATTATATATTTCTGTATTGACCTGTATATTTATTAAATACCATAAGATTGTACTGATACTTCTGATTTTGGTCCAACTTCAAAGGGTTTATTTTCACCTTCTTCTTTCCTTTGTTGTAACTTCTTTCTCCAACACTGAGAAATCTAGCTCCCATTATCTACAATATATTTAGTTATTTGTTCAGTGCTAGTATAGGCATAAAGTGGTTTCAGAATTGTTTGCCCATATATCTGTGAGAACACTCACCGGGTGACAGCACATATGTGCAGTCCTTTTTCTCTGTCGTCTTACAGTGCCCAGTCTAGACCTCTTTCCCATGGTTGCTTTTCTTTCCTATACCTACAAGCTTCTTCCCACATCTCGGGTGGTTTTCACTGTTAGTTTATTTTGGGGTATATGAAAGAAATATAAAACATGACTGTAGTTCTAGGAGTCAGGATTATACAAAAAAGGTAGACTCAGGCCTCCTCCCACCTCATTCCTACTACCCTGTTTTCCTTTTTTTTCTACCCCTTCTTTCCCATTTACCCCATGTAAGTAATCCATCTCTTTGGTGCCTGGTGTATTCTCCCTGTATTTCTTTGGTACAAACAAGTAGATCCCTGCATATTTTTTCACATCCTCTTCCATGAAGAATAGCTGACTACAGATGCTTTTGTATACTTTGCTTTTTAAATTTAACTGCATGTCCTGGGAATCATTCCGTAGCCGTTCTTAGAGCTTGTCCTCTTTTCTTTTTGACGGCTGCATAGTGCTCCACTGTACGTTTGTTACAGAGTTTATTCAGTCACTCTCCTATGTATGGCATCCCGGTTGTTTCTGTTATTTTGGGATTACACACAATGAGTAATCTCGTGTGCATGCATTTTCATGTTGCTGGAGGAAGAACCCATGCTTTTAACATTATACTATACCTCACGGTATTTTTTAAATCTTGATTTGATTGCTAAATTTTAAATATTTGGAGCAATCGCTTAAAAGTCTGGATTTGTATATCTAGCTATGTAAAAACCATCCTGTGAAGATTTGTTTGTTTATTTATTTACTTATTCATTTATTTATTTATTCTAGAAGTTGACAGATTTGGTGGCGCTGGGCCTGCTTCTTGCACGGCAGCTATCACCAGCGCTGAGCAAAGGCCGCCCCTCTCAGGCAGGTCAGGGTCTGCAGTTTGTCACACACACCGCAACTCCCTACTGCCTTACTCTTTACAGCCAGCCTTTGTCCCCATTTATTACCTAGCTGGCCTCTAGACATCTGAGTTTATAACCCCTAAATGATATGCATATAAAATGTTTGGCACAAGGCCTGCATATAGTAAATAATGATATTAATAATAACATATCCACTCGCTCATATAACCCTAACCGTACTAGGCACCGTTTCAAGTGCTTTACTTGTATTTATTCATCTAAGCCTCATAGCAATCCCGTAGAGTAGGTACAATTATTCCATTTTATAGATAAGGAAACTGAGGCTCAGAGATATAGTAACTTGCCCAAGGAGAGCACAGCTTGGAAATGGCAGAGCTGGGATTAAACTTGGGAAGCTCTACAATCTGGGTCCTTAACTATTGAGTGTTTGAGAGCTGTTAATCATTGCCCCTTGCTGTCCCCTCCGTGCCCGGGCCTCACCGCCTAGCCCCGCTCTGCTCCTTCCTGCCCAGGTGAGCCAGGCTCCATGACTGTCACCTGGACCACATGGGTCCCAACCCGCTCCGAAGTGCAGTTCGGGATGCAGCTATCTGGGCCCCTACCCCTCCGGGCCCAGGGCATCGTCAGCCCCTTTGTGGATGGGGGCCTTCTTCGGCGGAAGCTCTACATACACCGAGTCACGCTGCGGGGGCTGCTGCCGGGGGTCCAGTATGGTGAGAGGGGTCCTGGGCCCAGGTGTTGAGGGGGGAATGGGAGAAAAGTGGAATATGGACTAGAAGCTCCCACTGGCTGGTGGCTCAGACTGGGCTGATAACACCTTTGCTTATCTGCTTATCTGAAGTGAAGATGGAAGGCATTGGGGACCTGGGGTGAGGTGGACAGAAGGGGCATGGGTGAGTCCCCATTCAAACTGCCCCCCACTGAAGATGAATGGGGTGGAGGAGACAGCTGGGGCCCCCAGCTGACCATGACCTTCCTCCTCCCCCTCAGTTTACCGCTGTGGCAGTTCTCGGGGCTGGAGCAGGCGGTTCCGCTTCAGGGCCCTGAAGAACGGGCCCCACTGGAGTCCCCGTCTGGCTGTATTTGGGGACCTGGGGACCGACAACCCAAAGGCCCTACCCCGGCTGCGCAGGGACACCCAGCAGGGCATGTACGATGCTGTTCTCCATGTGGGTGAGGCATCGGCAGGGTGTGCCTGGAGGAGTGGGTGTTGGGGGGGGGACTTGGGTGGGAGGTGACACCAGGACTGTGGAGGGGACTGGGGCAGGGGCTCACGTGGTTCTGAAGGGACGAGGGGTGAGACTGCCCGTGGGCATGGTCGCATGGTTCCTGCCTGGGTTAAAATCCCTTAGAGCTACATGCGCTGGTTTTCTCCTCTGTGTCATTATCTTGAGCCAAGAGCAGTCCAGAATTCATAGGGCTGTTTTGATGACTAAATCAGTTGACATTGCCTGGCATGTTGTAAGCGCCATAAGTGTTAGTTATTATCATTGCTGCTGTGATTTGAGGGGACAGGGAACCAGATGGGTGTTAAGATTGGAGCTGATACAGTTCAAAGCCTAGATGCTGGAATCACACTCCCAGGGTTCGACTTCCAGATCCTCACCAACCTGCTTGGTGACCTTGGGCCCTGCACTTACCCTCCCTGGGCCTCAGTTTCTCCACCTGAAATGAAGATACTAATAATAACACCACCTCAGAGGGTGTTTTGAGATTGGGGTGATCAAGCATGTGAAGCATTTGGATCTGTGCCTGGTGTAAAACCAGTACCAGCCTCTGTGCGTCTCCACGTTGTTCTGGGAGAGGACAAGGTAGCAGCAGAGATGGGGGCCGCCTGGGCCCGTGGGGGTCTCAGGGACCAGAGGTTCAGGAAACACCTCCAAGCGCCCACGTGGGTAGGTGTGCAGTAGGGACCAGAGAAGAGGGACGGCTCGGACCCCAGTGGTCACCCAGCCCACACCTGAGTGAGTAGGTCTCTCGACTCTGGCAAGAGCAGAGCCGAACCTGGGTCCTCTCCCCATCCCCACCCCCCGCCCCCGCCGTCCCCCGCGCAGGAGACTTTGCCTACAACATGGATCAGGACAATGCTCGGGTCGGGGACGAGTTCATGCGGCTCATCGAGCCTGTGGCCGCCAGCCTGCCGTACATGACGTGCCCGGGGAACCACGAGGAGCGCTAGTGAGCCGGGGCCTCAGGGTGGGCGCGGCCGCGGGGATAGCAGTCCGTGCTCCTGAGAGTCTCACCGTAGTCGCCAGTACCGCAGCCGCTCATCTGTGGCAGGGGAGGGCTGAGCTGAGAGCCACGCGAAGCCTGACGGTGGGGGGATGGGGTGGGGCGGGGGCACCTGGACCTTCCCTCCATCCTTTTCCTTCCTTTTATCCAGCAACTTCTCTAACTACAAGGCCCGCTTCAGCATGCCGGGGAACAACGAAGGCCTGTGGTACAGGTAACCTGGGGGACCAGGGGGACGGGCCTCCCTCCCCTGAAAGATGGGAGATGAGACCCTGTCTCTGACCCCTGCCCTTTGACCCCTCAGCTGGGATCTGGGCCCTGCACACATCATCTCCTTCTCCACCGAGGTCTATTTCTTCCTCCATTATGGCCGCCACATGGTAGAGAGACAGTTTCACTGGCTGGAAAGGGACCTCCAGGTAACCTGGGTAGAGGTCCGCTTTCGCCTCTGGGACCTGCCCCCCTCCCCTCCCCCTACCCCTGCCTCTCACTTTCGGCCCCTCTCTTTAGAAAGCCAATAAGAACCGAGCAGCCCGGCCGTGGATCATCACCATGGGTCACCGGCCCATGTACTGTTCCAATGCTGATTTGGATGACTGTACCTGGCATGAAAGCAAGGTGAGGACCCGCTCCCCAGGGGCCAGGGGCCAAGAGCCAGGTGGGGGTTGGCCCAAGTCATCCTCACTTCCTTGCTCTTCCGGCCCAGGTTCGCAAAGGCCTCTTTGGCAAATTGTTTGGATTGGAGGATCTTTTCTACAAATACGGTGAGTGGCCCAGGGAGCTCCCCAGCCTCAGGTCCCACCCCCATCTCTCCTGGATTTGGGGGCCTGACCCCTACTTGCTCTGTCTCAGGGGTCGACCTGCAATTCTGGGCTCATGAACACTCATACGAGCGTCTGTGGCCAATTTACAACTACCAGGTGAGGCTCAGGGAGGGCCGAGGGCTCATGTGGCTGGTGTCAGGGGACCCTGGTCAGACCCTCCGGCAAGGCCTGGTGCGACGCACCCCTCCCCCGTGTCCCCCTTCTCCAGGTGTTTAACGGCAGCCGAGAGATGCCCTATACCAACCCTCGAGGCCCCGTCCACATCATCACCGGATCAGCCGTGAGCAGGGCGGGGAAGGGTGCCTCTGACTTCTCTCCTCTCGCTATGTATTGGGGGTCAAACTTGTACCAGCAGATTGAGTGCCTTGTGCTTCATACAATCACTATCACTATCTCAGTCCTAGAGCTTAGGTACACCTAGCGACATGCCCATTGTCCAGATGCTCAGACAGTGAAATACTTACCCAAAGTCAAAAGTTCTGTAGGGGGCAAGGGTTGGGGGTTTGCCTGGGTCTGGATCCAAGGACAAAGGGCTTATTATTATTATTATTATTATTAAACTCCAGGCCTTGTTCACGCCCCATCCACTTTCTCACTAATGACCTTTTTCTGTTCCAGGATCCCACATGTATTTAGTTATCATGTCGCCCTAGTCTCCTCCAATCTGTGATAGTTCTTTAGTTTTTCCTTGTCTTTCATCCTTCACATATTTGCAGACCCCTGGCCAGGTGTTTTGCAAAATGCCCCTCGATTTGGTTTTATCTGACATTTTTCATGCTGATAATCGGGTTATGCATTTGGGGGAAGATGATCACAGAATTGAATTCATACCATGAGGTCTTTGTGTGTCATCCCTGGAGGTGTTTCTCTGAACCACCTGCTTATGGAGGTGTCTGCTGGACTCCTCCACCGTAAAGCCACTATATCTCTCTTTTTAATTAATGGGTGTCTTGGGAGGGATCCTTTTAGACCATGCAAATGTCCCATCTCTCCTCAAACTTTCACCCGCTAATTTTCAACTCCATCGGTGAGTCTTGCCTGCAACAATGAATGGTGTGGTGTTCTCCTGGGTTCTTCTATTTTCCTCATTCCTCCTAGATTTATCAGTTAGTTATTGATTTATATGCATGTAGACTCATGAGTAATTATTTTATTCTGTGTACTATGATACAATACTTTTATTTCTGTTGCTACTCAGATTGCTTCAGCTTTGGCCATTGGAAATTCTTCAGGTCCGTCCCCTGTCCCTTAGACGTACCCTGTCGTTTTGTGAGCATGTCCTTACAAGGTGCTGCAGGATCACCTTGTGTTTTCCCTGCCCCCGCCTTGGAACCAGTCACTTCTGCAAGGAGAGAAGGGTTATTTTTGAAGATGATTCTTAGAAATTAGTGAGAACTCCTTGTGATAAAAATTCAAAGAGGGCAGGAGGTGAACACCGGCCATCCACACCCCTTCTTACTTCCACTCTCAGCCATTCCGTGTCTGAGGTGGCATTTAAAAATGTTCCATGCATGTACTGAGTAATTGTCTAGATAGAGATGTGTTACTGCATCACTCACTGTTACAAAGCAACTTGGATCATGCTTCGCACACTAGAGGTTCTCAGCCTTGGTGCCTGGGGAGGTTTTAAAACTCTGATGCCTGGGCCCTGCCCCGACCAAACACCAGAATCTCTGAGAGTGGGCCCTGGCAATGCGTGGCCCTGCGTGGTCACTTCCCCAGCAGAAAACAGGATATTTTCAGCACCAGATGGCCCCTCAGGCCCCCACAGGTGATCACTATTCTGACCTTTATCAGCACAGATTAATTCTCTTTAATTTTAAAATTTTAAATGATTTCAGACTTACAAAGGCTTTCCATATCCCCTTTACCAAGATTTTTCAAATGTGAACATTTAAGCACACTTGTTTTAATATCTCTGTCTCTGTCTTTCTCTGTCTATATATGTCAGTATGTATATCTCAGTATACACACACACATTTTATTATTATTTCAGATCCAATGAAGGGTAAGTTGCAGAAATGATGCCTTTATGCCTCTGTTTATATTTCCTAAGAAACAAGGACTTTATCTTATTACTATAGTATAATAATCAAATTCAAGTAGTTGGCATTGATAATATACTATTATCATCTAACCTATGACATTCAAATTTAGCCAGTCATCCCACTTGTGTGCTTTAAATTGAATCAAAGAATTTTTTTCCCCTAGCCCAGGAGCTAATCCAAGATCACATGTTCTATTTCGCTGTCTTGTCTCTTTAGCTTCCTTTAATCAGAAACATGTCTCCACTCTTTCTTCATTTTTCATGGCCTTGAAACATTTGAAGAGTACAACAAGGTCGTTTTATAGAATATCTCTTTCTGTTCAGGTTTGTCTGGTCTTTGCTCATGATTAGAAGGAAGTTATGCCTTTTTGGTAAGAATACACAGAAGTGATACTGTGTTCTCAGGACATCTAGCAGGAGGTGCATGGTATCTCTTTAACCCCTTTAAGTCTCAGTTTCCCATTGTGTAAACTAGTGTAGATCTGTCTCATTACTGATGATATTCAATTTGATCGCTTGGTTAAGGTCGTGTCTGCCAGGCCTCTCGACCATGTGTATTCTTTTCCCCTTTATAATTAACAAGTGTCTCCTGGAGAGATACTGTGAGACTCTGCAAATACCTTGTTATTCCTCAAACTCTCATCATTAGTTTTACCATCCATTGATTCAATCGGTGATTACAATGATGGCTGCAAAATAGCGATGTTTCAAGCTCCCTCATTTGCCTGGCGTTCTCCTGTAGGGACGAGTACTCCCTCTCCCCTCAGCATTGCTGATTTTAAAAAGCTTTCTTGGAGAGTCTATTGTGCAGCGAGGGTTGAGACCCACCAATTTCTTCTGTTCTGTGAATTGCATCTCCCCTTTAACGATACATCTTGGCCATCTTTCTGCATCACCCTGCTTTGTGACGGCTACACTATAATTTACTTAAGTGATCCCCACTGATGGGCATTTGGGTGGCTTCCAGCACAGGGCTTTTACAGAAAATGCTGCAGTGGACAGTCTTGTATAGCCATGCACTTTCTAGAAGACCCGGGCACAGGACGCCTGGCTGGGTCAAAACACTCAATTGCAAGCATTATTGAGGATGTCATCTTAACTGACTTTGTCTTCCTCGGGGGCGGCAGAGCCCTGGCCTGGCAGGTTGTTTCCGCTCCCCCCGCAGTCCTCCTGGCCTGGGGTCTGAACACTTCTCTCTGGCAGGGCTGTGAGGAGCGACTGACCCGCTTCACTCTCTTCCCCCGGCCCTGGAGCGCTGTGCGTGTGAAGGAGTACGGGTACACGCGGCTACATATCCTCAACGGGACCCACATCCACATCCAGCAGGTGTCCGACGACCAGGTTAGTGAGGGACACTCAGTCACCTACCTGACAAGCCAGGCGCGGCACGCTCTGGGGTCAAGTGGTTCAAAACGTGGACTCCAGAGAGAGAAATCCCGGGTTCAAATCCTGCCTCAGCTCCTTACCAGCCGGATGACCCTGAGCAACTTACTGAGCCACAGGTTTCCCATCTGCGAAATGAACACATTTAAGAGTTTCCACCTCACAGGGTTATATGGTGGTGGTGGGGGGGTTGAATGACTTACTATATATAAAGTGCTTAGAAAAGTTTCTAAAATATCATAAGTTATATAGGTATTTATTAACATGAAGTAGGAGAAGAAAGAAACAGGTAGGTGGTGGGAGGCGGATAGAGGGAAGTCAACGTGATGTGCGTGTGCTCCAAGTGGCTTAAGGTTAGACGGACTCAGATAATCATGGCTCGCTTTTCTTTATTTTTGCCACTGCAAAGTTAAAATAATGATGATAACTATGATTTGTTGAGCACCTATCGTATACCAGACGCTGGGCTAGATGCTCTATATCCAACAGCATTTTAGTCACCACAGTCCCAGGGGGCAGGATTTCCTTTCCATTTTACGACTGGGAGAACTGAGGCTTAGAGTGGGAAAGTAATATTCCCAGGGTCACATGACCTTCTAGAAGGTGACAGAGCTGGATCTAGCGCCAAGGACCATGCTCTTTTTATTATACACAACTACCATTTATTGAGCGTGCATGTGTCAGGGGCGGGCTTTTATGTGGATTGTTTCATTCAGTTCTCCCTAGCTGATAGAACATAGAAGTTGGGCTGAGGGTTGGCCACATGGAGAGGGCTGCTCTGCGTTGCAGGGCAAGTTCTGTCTGACTCCAGGGTTTGTGTTCTAGTAGTGACAGCCTGCGCTTGCGTGGTCCTTCCAGGTGTCCTCTACAAATATCTCATTCAGTTCCCACGTCTATGAGGCAGGTACTTTCACTCTCGTCCCCACATTGCAGATGAGGACAACAGAGGCTCAGAGGTCTAGCAACTTGCCCAAGGCCGATTTTGTTCCTTGCAGGACGGGAAGATTGTGGATGACGTCTGGGTGGTGAGACCCCTGCTCGACCGGATGCTGTACCTCTAGGGATGGAGCAGCTCTCATCAGGAACCCTGGGCCTTGCTGCCTTGGCCGGCGTGACCAGACCCTGCCCAGGCCTGGCTGGGGAGTCAAGGCGGGCCTCCACTCCTCTGCCATCCTGTGGCCCCTCGTCGGTGGATACGGCCCTGAGGGAGCTGGGGCAGCCCTCCCCTCCTGGAGAGGTGGGGGTCCCCTCTGGCTGTGTTGGAGGGCAGGCACGGACACAGGACACAGGCGAGTGGCATAGCCCCACCCTCCTGCATAGCACTGCCTGGGCAGGGCACCCATGGGGCCTCAGGAATAAAGAGGCTTATGGCTGTGGCTCCGTGGACTCGGCACTTCTGCTGGGGATGCCTGCTGCGGCACCCCATCTCCTGCCTGCCGGGGCGAGAGGTATCCCCGGCCCCAAGTCAGCAATGTGGGCATGGCCATCATGACACCACTCTCCAGCAGGTGACACCGGTGACTTTCTCGCCCTCGGCTGGCCCTCAGTGAGCCAGTGGTCCAAAGAGTACTAACTAGTGTCCTTTTGTGCCTCAGTTTCTCAGCCTGACATTGATTTACCAAGGAAGCAAAGTGTTAATGCCTGCCTCCCAGCTGGGGTGGCGACAAGACAGGTGCTCTCAGACCTGCTGTTTTCCTCTCTTCCCTCTTTCCTGTCTCCCTCCTTCCTTTCATTCATTCATCCACTGTTTATTGAGCACCTTCCACGTGCCAGGCCCTGTTCCGAGTACTGGGGAGACGGCCATGAAGAGGACGGAGATCTCTCCCCTCATGGAGCTCACATTCCGTCTGGGGTGTTGGACTGTGAACACAATAAATAAGTAAAATGTGTAACAGGGTGTCACTATTTAGTGATAAGTGCTCAGAAAAGGCAGGGAAGGGGGATGGGGAGTAGGGGAGGCAGTTGCAATTTTTAGGAGGATGGTCAGGGAGACCTCACTGGGAGGGTGACATTTGATCCGAAGGAGTCTGAGGGAGGAGCCATGCGAGGAGTCACGTGGGCAGTGCTTCAGGCAGTAAAACAGCCAGTGCAAAGGCCATAGGACAGAAAGGTGCCCGCCGTGTCAGAGGATCAGTGGGGAGGCCAGTGTGATTGGAGCAGAAGGAGAGGGGAAGATGGGGCCAGGGAAGCGATGGGGGCAGATCACATGGGACCTTGTGTGCCATGGGGAGGACTTTGTCCTTTATCCTGAATGAGATGGAACCACAGGAGGGCTCTGGGCTGGTGACAGACATGATCCGACTCTAGGAGTCCTGGGCAAAGACCTCGTCACGCGTCCACTGTGCCGTGCAGTGTCAACCTCCTTGTGTCTCACTGTAGGGACAGTGCCCTGACTCTTCATCCTCTGAGCGCCCTCTCCCCAGCTCATCCCAGGCTGGGACCTTCTCGTCCTCAGGACTCAGCCTTCCCTGACAGCCCCAGCTAAGTTAAACGCACTCCTCTCTGTCCCATCCTGTCCCCTGTTTCCAGCTCTTAGCCTTCCACAGTTCTCGTTGATCTGTTGACTGATCATTGTCAGTCGACCCTGCTGGGTTGGGGGTCTCTGAGGGAGGAGACCAAAGCCATCTCGTTCATTCTTGGGTCTATCACTTCCACCGTCCCCCCGAGACCCCTTCTCAGGCTGGGCTGGGGCCCTGCCCCGCCCCCATTCCAGCCCTGTCCATTCTAGGCCATTGCTGTCTGGGGGTGGATCTGTCTCCACCACTGGACTGTCAGCCCTGGAAGGCGGTGTCTAGGGCTCGCTCCAGCCCAGCCCAGCACAAGGTGGATGCTTAGTAAATATTTGTTGCCTTAATGAAGGTTGCCACATGCCAGGCTCCGGGTAGTGCCACGGACAGCGATGAATCAGCTCCAGTCAGGCCACGATTACCCAACATGGGTGACATGCAAGGGGGGAATGTCACGGAGGGGTGCACCAGGCCCACGAAGTCACCAGCTGGGGAGTCATTCATTGCACGGTGTGGCCAGACCAAGCAGGTGCCCATGTGGGCCTGGCACGTTCTGTCCGGCTGGGCGAGGCCCCGAGCGCACCCGGGTGGTGGGGTCCACAGAAAGCAGAGGCCTGGCACTGGAGCAAGACTGAAACTGGGTTCAGATCTCAGCTCTGCCGCTTCCAGTGGGATGCAGAGTCACCAGCCCTCTCTGAACCTCTTGATCTGTAATTAAAGAACGGTCATACTTAATGGAGTCACCTTGGGATTAAATGAGGTTGAAGGCCTTGGTGTCGCCCTCGACTGCTCTCCCCACGTTCAGTCGCCCTCGAATCCTCTCCCCAACAGAGTACATTCTGTTGGCTCCGTCTCTGGAATCTTCTAGAATTTGTCCCCTACTCACAGCTGCAAGGCCCTTACCCCGGTGCCTGGTGCCTACCACCTGATCTCTCGCCTGCTGCCGGGTCTCCCCCTGCTCCCGTGCCTGCCCCCACGACCTGTGGGCACCTGTGTCACATCACGGCCTTCCCTTGCCTGAGCCCTCCCATGAGGGGAGAACCAGAGTCCTTCCTGCGGCTCACCCTCGCCACCTGTGCCTGACACCTCCCTGCCTTTGCCTCGCTCTAGCCACCCTTGCCCACTTTGCTCCAGCCTCACTGGCCGCAGATCTGTCAGGCTACCCTCCCAGGTCTGCTCTGGCTGCTCCCTCGGCCTGGGACACTGCTCCCAGCTACTCACATGGTTCCCTCCCCACCTCCCTCAGGCAGCCGCTCAAATCTCACCTTTTCAGTGAGACTTCCCTGGCCACCTGTTTAAAACAGCATCCCTCCTGCATCCACATCCACCTCCCATCCTCTTTCCCGGCTTTATCTTATTTCAGGCCATTTAGACTTCGTGACCTATAAGTAGATATAGGTTTAGTTATTTATTCTTTATTTCCTCCAGCAGAATGTAAGCTCCTGGGGTGCAGGGGTTTCTGCTGGTTCCGTCCACTCTTGCAGCCCTAGTACCCAATACATAGTAGTTGCTCAGTAAACATTGACTGAATGAAGGAAGAAAGAGAAATGCAGGTAAAATATTTAACACGGCACCTGGTGCTGAGGAGCACGTAACGAGTAGAAAGGATGACGACGATTTAGGTGAATCAAGTAAAGGCCCAACCCTTGGGACTCCCACAGCCTGTGTGCAAGAGATAGGCATGTATGGCTGCGATATGTGACATGCACAGCAAGTGACAGGTTGCAGGACCGAAGACCCCGAGGCTTCTGGGAGGCTTTCGGAAGCTATGCAGATGCCTGCCTGACAGGATGGGGGCAAGTGTTCCCATAAGGGGCAGCAGGGCCCCAGACGGAGCACGTGGGGTGTCTGGGGGTCAGTGCAGAGACAAGAAGGAGGAAGCTGAGGGTCTCTGGTTTCGTTCATTAACGATGTTCATTTACTAAAGTCCTTCAGTGCTCAGGTCAGCCAGAAATGGTTTCTGTTGATTGTGACTAAGAATCACGAAAGACCTATGCACGTACTGTGATGCAAGCGCTGGAAATACTGTGGTGGCCCAGATGACGTTTGTCCCCTCATGAAGCTTAAATTACCTCAGGGAAGGTAGAGAAGAAACACTGAGAACATACATATTATCACTTGGTAACTCCAGGTGGTGAAGAAAATACACTGGACTTAGGATAGGAGAGTAAGGTTGTTTTAGATACAGTCAGTATCCAGAGAAGGCCTCTCTGAGGTGACATTTGAATCAGAAGTTAGGGAGTTGGTCAAAGCAAAGACCTGGAAGAGTGATCCAAGCAGAGGGACCAGCGGGTGCAAAGGCCCTGAGGTAGGACTGAGCCTGTGCGTTTGAGAAACAGCCATGAGGCCAGGGTGGTTGGTGTGGAGTGAGTAGAATTGCCAGGTGAAATATGGGATGCCCAGTTAAGTTTGAATTTCAGATAAACAATAAATACATTTTTAGTATAGGTATGTCCTCAGTATTGCATGGGATATACTTATACTAAAAAAATGATTTAGGGTTTGTCTGAAATTCAATTTTCATTGACCATCTTGTATTATTATTGGCTAAATTTTTATCACAACCCTAGGAATGGGCCAGGGAGAAAGCAGAGAATAGAGGACATGAAGAAGGCGGAATGTTCCTCTCTGGATCTCACACACATGTTCGTGGAGACAGGATGCTCTTTGAGTTTTGCGGGGTCCCTCCTTCCTGGGCAGCGTCGCCTCCTCCCAGCCCCTTATACCCTTCCAAGACCTCCCTCAGGATTTTTGCTGCCTCTTTTCAGCAAATGTAATAAATAATAATATCTTTATTTTTCTCGAGGGGAGAAAGTAACACACTTATTGTTAAATAAACAAATGCAAACCATGCAAAATCAATCAATCAATCAATCAATCATTCAAGTAGAACTGGAGATTTCCCAGCTGTCCCATTCCTAACAGCTTCTAACTTTAAACATTTCAATAATTTTCCTCATAAACTTTGATTTTTTAAAAAATGTAGATACTATCGTGCTTGCTTTGGCAGCCCATGTACTAAAACGGGGGTAAAACAGAGAAGATTAGCTTGGCTCCTGCATGAAGGTGATATACAAATTCGTGAAGTGTTCCATATTTTCCATTCGGCGATATGTGCAAATACCGAATCATTATGTTGTACACCTGAAACTAATATGTTATATGGCAATCGTATGTCAATTTAAAAAAAAGGAAAGAAAATAATGTCATAGGATATAGTGGGTTTGTTACCTTGATTCTCTCTCCCACTTAAATTAGTGTGGGCATAATATCTCTATTCTGTTTTTTTCCCTCATTTTTAAAAATAAACTTTATTTTTGAAACAGTTTTGGATTCACAGAAAAATTTCAAATGTAGTACAGAGTTCCCCAAAACCCCACACACAGTTTTTTCTATTATTAAAATCTTAACCATAGTATAAATACATTTGTTATAATTAAAGAACCACTATTGATACATTATTATTAACTGAAGTCCATACTTTATTCTACTGCATTTTAAAAATGTTTAACTTCATTAAGATATAATTTAGTACAATTAACTTCACCCTTTGAAAATGTACAATTTGAGAAGTTTTGACAGATGTGTATTCCTATGAAACCACCACCACAATCAAGATTCAGAATATTGCCGTCACCTCCAATTTCTCTTCTGTTCCCTTGCAGTTAATCCTTTCCCCTGCCCCCCAGCCTCAGGCAATAACCAATCTGCTTTCTGTCACTGTAGATTTACCTTTTCCAGAATGCTGTGAGTGGAATCAGATCATATGCAGCCCTTTGAGATCGGCTACTACATGTGTCCTGCTTATCAATAGTTCCTTCCTTTTTATTGCTGCTTAGTGTTCCAGGGAATGGATCTACTGCAGTGTATTTATCTGTTTACCAGTTGATGGACCTTTGGAGTTGTTTCAGTTTGGGGCAATTATGAAAACAAGTGATGTGAACATTCCTGTACAAGTCATCGTGTGCACAATAGGGTTTGTTTCTCTTCACTAAATACCTAGGAGTAGGATTGCTGGGTCCTGTGCCTTCTGCATTCCTTTTTGGCTGCATGGATGTGTTCCATGACACGTTTGCAGCTCTGCTCACTGCCTTCGTTTATGTCACATTATTTATTCATTTATGTGTTTATTATCTATCTCTGGAGCATTCATTCTCTGCAAAAGAAGAGAAATGGTAAGGCACCTAGACCCTGAAGCCAGGCTGCCTGTGTGGCTTTGGAAAAGTTACTTAACCTCTCTGTGCTTCAGTTTGCACATATGTAGAATGGGGATAATAATAGTGCACAGGGTTGTTGTGGGATTAAATGAGGTAGTATACGTACGTAAACTTAGCACAGGGCCTGCTATATAGAAAACACTTATACTAATGCTATATAGAATATACTGTCACAGAAAATAAATGTTTGCAGTTATCGTTATTCACTGTGCTTGACATATAGATGGCATTTGATGAATATATTTATTGAACAAATTTGATCAGTCTTTAAAAGCATTAGCTTTGAAGTCAGACTTCCTAGTTAAAATTCCAGCAAAGCCACTCAGAACTGGTGGGACTTTGCTCCACTTCCCACCCTACCCCCATGCCTCAGTTTTCTCATCTGTTAAATGGGGCTAAGGATCCCATCTTAAAGATAAGTTTTGAGGATTAGATAAGATCATTCAGGTAAAGTGTTTAGAGAGGGTCTGGCTTAAAGAGCAGTGAAAAAATTTGGGAGCGACCTAAATGTGCCAGCATAGGGGCATTGTAAAGTACCACAGGGTACACCGACGATAGAAACACAATGACAATGAAAAAAATGCGTCCTAAAATAACACTAATGATGAACAGCTGCACACTTACACCCTTGTCTATATCTTTCTCTTCCTTTAAGAACAGTTCCTAGAAGTAGATTTGCTGTATCAAAATGTGGACAGCATCGATAAGTCTTTTGATGGATATTGCCAAAAGCCTGTCTGCCCAGATCACAGCCTACAAATAGGCTGTGAGAGTGGCTGTTATCTTGTATTTTCATCAGCACTGATTATAATATTTAAACAATATTTTTCTAAGTGATGAAAAAGAAAGGATCTGTTTAATAGCGTTAAAGAACAAAATTCAACCGAGTGAATCTGAGGTTCTAATTGGCTTTGTTAAGCAATTCATGA
The DNA here is from genome assembly GCA_028627145.1 of Eidolon dupreanum. Taxonomy (NCBI): domain Eukaryota; kingdom Metazoa; phylum Chordata; class Mammalia; order Chiroptera; family Pteropodidae; genus Eidolon; species Eidolon dupreanum. The sequence goes on along the minus strand of CM053508.1, from coordinate 94,979,385 downwards.
ATTGGGCAGCATCCCATCTAGCAACTAGCAGACTGCTCAGATGATTTGTAGAAAATGGAAGATTTCTATGCAGAAAGAGGGTGGGACGAAGAAATTAAAAGAGTAGATTATTTCAGGCAAGTACACAGTCCCTTAGGGGAAGGCAAGGGGTCTTATCAGGCAAATTACCTTACTAGTGTAGATCAGGAAATTCCAGACTGATTAGTTTAAAATTCCACTCCTGGGAGAGGCTGAAACTGTAATTAGGTTAGTTGTTAAGTTTTAGTTTGGTGACTTGGCTTAGCAAAATTGATTCCATTTTGGCTCTTTCTTTTCTTTTTTTAAACAAAAGCAATTTCATTAATTTCTCATTTGCCAACTCCAATTTTTCTTATCCGTTGTTTGTAATTTTTGGTTTGTTCATGTCCTTTGCCTATTTTTCTATTGTATGTTCACCTTTTATATTAATTCGTAAGTGCTCTTTACATATGACAGACAGGAAGTTTACTTACCACTCATATATTGCCACTTATCTTTTTTTTTTTATTTTAAAACTCTGATAATTTTAATAGTAGTATTGTATATTTCCATATCAGTTGGTACAACTTATATCAAGTTTTATACTTATTTATTTTTACAAAGACATCATATACACAAAGACAGAAATCCAATAACTGGGAAATCATAAAACTTCTGATTTATACTTTCAGATTTGTTCGATCGTGATTCTTCTGATAAAGATCTTCAGCATACCAGTTTTGCCTCTTCCAGACAGACGTCATTCTATCTAAGTGTTTACTCTGGGTTTTATTGCAGAACAAGCATCTTTTTCTTGCAGTTGACTTTTTCCAGGATTTTCTCTTATAACTGGACTTCCTCCTTAGCCAAAGGCCAGTATAAAGTCAAAGAAACCCGTAGACAACGGTTTTCAGTCTTTCTCTTGCATTTCATGAATGAAGTATGTTGTGGTTCTGACTGGTAGCTTCAGGACTTTCGGAAGCAAGGGGCCACTCTGTTGAGGATTGCTGCAATAAGACCACGTGTCAGGTTTCTGGCAAATGTGATAAGTCTGGGGGCAGAGGAGACAACTGAAGTCTGAATGTGACTAAAATGTCAGGCGGACAGTACAGAATTAAGACACATTCTTGGCACAGCTTTGATAGGCTGAAGATGCCTGATATTCAGGGGCCATAAGTCTCCATTATCTGAGCCTGTTGGAAATATGGCATAGATAGACTTGCTCCAAGCAGGATTACCATGAAACTTCAATTCCTACAAAATGCAATATCTGATGCTGCTCTCAGGGCACTAGCAAAAGCAGGTGTGGCCATCTTGCCACTCCGCCCTACAGCAACCTGATGCTTATCTTTTCCCTTGACATACTAAACTGCATCATTTTTAGAAGGTCAAATCCTACTCACCCTCCTTGCCTGTTTCTGTCCTTTGGGATCACCTCTTCACCTCTTCACCACTACCTCCAGGCAGCCCTACAATAGGAGGCTCTTTCAAGGCTGATTTTCTTCTTCCAAGGCCCGGAAGTAGGAGGGCCTGATCCTCCATCCCGAGGAAGCCTTTGGGGCCGATCTTTCACCAGGCCTGTTCCAGGTGTCTGATCTCTGAGATCCTCAATTAAATTACAAGGGCACTTCCTTTAACGTGGGTTTTACAGTCTAATACTCTACAATTTGTGCAGGGCATTGAAGAGGCAAAGCCACACTTGGCCCTCCTCCCATCACTGTGACCTGAATAAAGTGCTATCATCAGTTTCTAGCCTTGCTTAAAAAATCAAGACTCTGTAAGGCATAAATATTTCAAAACAAATTTCAAAAAATCAAGAATGTTTAATGCTGGCATGGATACTTTAAGAGCATATTTTCTCTGAATGTTAGTAGGAGCGTGAATTGGATCTCTGTAGCTTAATTTGGCAATGTGCGTCCCTGGCCGTGGGGAGGCAGCAGAGGGCAGTTAGCGAGTGCCTGGGAGTCAAAGTTGGGGCTGAGCTCTGGCTCTGCCCTGTTAGCGTGTGCGACTTTGACCACATGAAGTTACTTCTCCAAGCCTTAGTTTTCTCCTCTGCAAAACAGGGATAATCATAGCTCCTGTTGTTAAAATTACATGGCTTAGCACCATCCATGGTGCATAGAAATGCTGGGAACATGGGAACTGTTACTATTATTAAATCATAAAGATGTACACTTCCTTTGACCCAGCAGTTCCATTTGTGATAATCTATTCAGAGGAAATAATTAGCGATGTGCACAGATATTTAGCTGCTTGGATTTTTTTTTTTTTTTTGAGGGGGAGATTATAATAACAAAGTATTTATCACAGCTTAGATGTTCAATAAGGAAGAGTGTTTAAACAAATTAGAGTCGATTGATAGAATGGTATCTTATGTAGCCATGAAAACTAATGGTCTTGAAGAATACTTAATGACAAGGAAAGATACTGGTGATATTTATAATCTTGTTTTAAAAATTTACAAAATTCTTTATAAATGTGTTTCCAATTTAGTTTTTTAAAAAATAGGTAAATGTACAGGAAAAAATGACTCATCGTGCAATCATTCATTCATTGCTTCCGCAGACATTAATTAAATGTCTACTACGTGCTAGACACTGTGCTGGGGCACAGGAGGTGCTGTGAACATATAAGAGTATCTTCAAGGAGGTGGAATTGTGACTCATCCAACCATTCATTCAAAAAATGTTTATTAAGCATCTACATGCCAATAGTGCCAGGGCACTGGGCATGCACAGTGAACAAAACAAAAATCATGCCCTCATAGAGCTAAAATTCCAAAAAACAATAACTACAAATAGCTATTTAGTATGTTAGTGATTTGAGCAACAGAAAATAAGAAAAAAAAACAACGTAAGGGGTTTAGTAGCATGTGAGAGGGATGTTTACTGCTTTAGTTAGGGTGAGCAGGAACAATCCCACTGATAAGGCGTCATTTGAGTAAAATTCTGAAGGAGAAGAGGGAGGGAGCCATAAGGATACCTGGGGGAAGAGTCTATTCCAGAGGGACCAGTCAATGCAAAGACCTTGAAGTAGGATAACACCTGATGTTTTTCTGGAAGAACAAAGTTACTGGAGCCCAGTGAGTGAAATCATAGAAGAGGTCGTTGGAATTTAGTTTATGGGTTTTGGTGTGTGTTTTTTGTTTGTTTGTTTTTTGTATTTTCATATATATCTATTTTACAAATTAATTACTTTTTTAAAAACTTATTAAAAAGATTTAGGTCAAATAGTGTCTTCGTTCCTTGGATCCAGGTTAAGTTCCCAGACTCATACTGACAGACCGTCCTCCAAAACTCATTTACTTCCTGTGATGCCAAATCACCACTGAGTTTCAGTTTATCTGTAAAATGGGTATCAATAATACAGTTGGGTTGCAGTGAGTAAGCACTTGGACAGATGTCTGGCACATAGTAAGTACTTAAGAACTGTTTCTAGCCATTATTGCCCGTTTCAGACTTCTACCCCTAACTCCTTTCGGGGGAAGGTAGGAAAGACTATTGCAAAAGAAAAGTTATTTCCCCTTTAAGAATCTGAATGGGCTGGGAGCCAGCCTCCCTGCACCTTTTCCAAATTTCCCAATCCCAGCTTGGCATTTTCCGCCCGACGGTCTCCGATTGGACGATCTGCACCAATCAGAGGCTGGAGCGGGCGCTGCCCGGCGCCCAACTCCGCCCCTGAGAGGGCCCTGCCCCCTGCCCTGTCAGCCCCGTTGCTATGGGGACTGGTGGGCGGCGAAGGGGGAAAGCCCCGGATGTTCGTTGGGGATTCAACATGGCGATGGCAGTGGCCGCGGTGGTGGAGGCGCAAGAGAGCTGAGGGCAACGCGAGGGTGCGGAGTTTCGGGCCAAGCAGCTAGACCGTGAGCGACTGCGGCGCCAAGCCGGTAGGATAAGCGGTCTGGCCAGGCGTTTGGGATGAGCCGGGCGACGGCGGTGGGATAGCGTTTACGCAAGTAGGGGGCGGGGCCGCTGGGTCAAAGTTCACTCGTGTAGGGAAGGGTCGTGTGGGGGGGTCGGGGGTCAACGCTGAGGGGGAGGGAGGTATATAGGAGATCAAAGGTCAAACTCGCAAAGGGGGCGTGACCAAGGGGAGCGCAAAGTTCGAAATTTGAAGTCGGGGCGCGCTTGAGGGGTTGGGGCGAGTGTCAAAAAAGGGATAAAAATTAATTTGAGAGGAAGATGCACCTCCGATGGTCAGAGGTCACAACCATGAAGGGGGGGAGGTTGGAGGGTTAAGGCAGTGGCCAGCGATTCAGATGAATGAGATTTAGGCTGGGGGGCAACTTTTATGGGATCAAAGGTGGGACGTGACCAAAGGCGGGGCAAAGATCAGGATCTGGAGGCCAGACAGATATTCCCAAGGGTTAAAAGTTAAAACCCAAGTGGGACATATTGCTAGAGAGGAGGGGCAGGACATCCAAGAGAGAGGTCAAAGGTTCTTTCTGGTGGGGGAAAGGGGAGCACCTGCCCCACAAATAATGAAAATAATAGCAAACAGTCATAAAGCACACAATATGGGTCAAGCTCTGTTTTAAACACTTTACATATATTTAATACTGACTGCAGCCTTATGGGGTTGGTGCCATTACTAAGAGGCTCAATGACTTGCCCAGGATCACCCGATGGGGAAGTTGTACAGCTGGGATTTGAACTCTTGGAGTTCTGGGCCGAGAGTTCTACGCTCTACTGCCTCTCAAATAATCATAGTCTTAGCTAATATTTTATGAGGCCTAACAATGCTCTGTGCCCTGTGTGCCTGGTCTTAGTATACCACAATTTCGTGAAGTGGGTACTAGACAGACCCACTTGACAGTCAGAAAAAAGTGAGGCTCAGAGAACTTCTGCTAAGTGACAGGCAAATTCCAAGCTGGGTCTGAATTCTAGAGCTCCTGACCCTGGTGGCTGCCCTGCAGATTGCCAAAGGTTTGTTCCTGGAAGCAGGGGGCTGGGCAAGGCTGGGACACTCCCTGAGCAGGAAAGGATTGTCTCTTTGGCCTCCGTGGAGGGTGTGATCTGGGAGGAGAGGTTCCCATGGATGATGAGATGGGGTATTTGTGTGTGGCCCAGAGTCCCAGTGAGTCTGATGGGCTTCTGGCTGAGGAGGGTGTGTTTGGGTGGTGCCTTGTACAAAGTTGGGTGTTCTCTGTAGTTAAAACCCCAAGCTCTCATCACTGTCCTTAATTTTCATTTTCTACTGCTCTCCCCGCCCCTAGCCTCAGTCTAAGCCTCTGCTTTTGTTCAGCTCTGTAGGCTTCTGCCTCCCTCCAGGTCTTAGACCTTTCTGTTCTCTGTGCCTAAAATCATTTCCCCAGCCTTCCCCTTCTCACTCATGCCACTCACAGCCCGACCAGGAGCACCCAGCCCTCCGTGCCCTCAGACACTCTCTCTCACAATTGTTTTTCCTCCGGCCCTTCACTGTGCTTGCATTGTTTGCCTCCCGCAGGAATTTCTCCAGGTCATTTCTTCCCCGAATCCCCACCTGAAGTGCTGACCAGCCTGCTGAGGGCTGGTGGGGGTTGAACATTGGGCACCTTGCTGGGTGTTGGGACTGCAGCAGTGGACAAGACACACAGGGCCCCTGGCCTCTGAGGGCTCTCAGTGTCCCTTGGTGGGAGCAGACCAGACCCAGACCCCTAGATGGTGATACATGGTGACATGTCTACCAGTGGTGACGTAGGCTGCAAGGACACGTTCAGGGAACCAGGAGAGTGCCCAGTCTCTGGGCCCAAACATAGTCTGGGGACTGTGCCCCTGATCAAGTCTCCTGGGCAAGCTCTGAAGAATGAGTAGGAGGCATGGGAACAGGCGAACCAGACAGAAGGAAAGGCTCTGTGTGTGGGTTGGCGGTCAGGGGACGGGTGCAGGGTTGGGGGCTTGTAGGCCACATGTAGCCTGTGTGAGACCCTTAGGGTGCCCAGCCTGGGTGGGGCAATGGAGCAGGGGCAGATGAGCACCTGTCCCTTGTCTGGGGAGCTGTGAGGCAGTACTCGAGAGTAGCTCAGGGAATGCATGCTGGGGCATGGGTGCCAGGTTCACACCCCCCCACCTCATCACTCTCTGGCTGTGCGGCTGTGGGCAGGTCGCTTAACTTTTCTGGGCCTCTGTTTCCTCTTCTGCAAAATGAGTGTAATATTAGTGGCTACCTCCAGAATTGCTGTGAGGATACACTGTAAAGAGCTTGGCCCAAGGCCTGGCACCCAGTGGTGCTGTGTATGCTTGATGCTGCTGCTGCTGCTCCTGCTGTCAGGGGAGGGCCTCGGATGGTAGAGGGACCTCTCTCCGCCTACCTCATGGCTTTCTGTGGCCACTGCCCCACCCCCTGGCTCTGGCAGTGTCACCGAGTGGACGCACCCGCCAGGCGGCCTTGTGAGGCCAGCCCAGCCTCAGGCCCTGTGGTGCCAGCTCACTGAGCATCTCAAGGCTCAGCACAGAGAAGGAGGGATGGGGCTTTGGCATAGAACGCCCTGTCACTTACCAGCCATGGGACCTTGGGCAAGAGATTTCTTGCCAATTTTGTTCCTTATGATACATTTTAGACTAGAGAAAAAAAGTAGAGCTTTCAGTATAACAAAACACCCACACCTCCAGGGTCACCGGGGCAGAACACATGGTGGATTCAATTAAAGGCCCTGCTCCTGTGCCTAGCCTTCCACATCCTCCCTGCCAGCGGTGGCCTCTGTACTGGGTTTGGTGTCCTGTGTCCCTCTGCAGGCTTTCACACTTTTGCTGTCCTCGATGATTCACTAATGCAGAAGCAAGAGTGACTCTCAACCCCGCTCACATTGCTGCACACGGCAGTCACCTGGAGAGCTCCCCCAGATAGAGTTGCCCAGGACTGCCACAGAGTGTCCCACTCCGATTCACTTGGTCTGGGTTGGGACCAGCGGCAGCACGAGGTTCCCATGGCCAGGCAGAGTTGACCACTACTGTTTTACGATGTTACAGGACATATAAATGGGATTACGGTAAATCACCTGCTTCTCCTGCCCAACGTTAGGGTTTGGACATTTCTCCAGCCGAATGTGTGTCAGCCTAGGGCAGGTCATTCGTTTTCCTGGCTGTCGAGTGTTTCTCTGTGATTGTGCCACACAGGAGTTATCCGTTTACCTTTTGGTGGCCATTTAGGTGGTTTCTCATTGAGACTGTAACAGTCAGCACTGCAGGGAACTTTCTAGAAGGTTTCCTTGTCTACTATGGCCAGTCTCTCAGGCAGATGTCTCGCCAACCTGTCCTAAACGCTATACCCCGAGCTTCCCAATAGGGCTTGAGGGTTGCGTTCACGCGCGCCCTGCTGTGGGCAGGTTTATGGCCCTTGTGAAACAATTTACTCAGCCATGACGTGGTGGGTTTTTTAACTTTCCTAGGCTGTGGGGCCAGTTGGGGCGATGGTTCATGTGATAGGCTTAGCTGGGGCCTGACACTCACCAAGCTGTGGAGGGCTTCGACCTTTTCCCCCTAGGGCAGGATCTTCAACCTTTTTGGCACCGAGGACTGGAGCTCCTATGAGAATCTAATGCCTGATGATCTGAGGTGGAGCTGAGGCGGTGATGCTGGCTCTAGGGAGCGGTTGCAAATATAAATAAGGTCTCTGCTCACCTCCCGCTGTGTGGCCCAGTGGTTGGGGACCCCTCCCTGTCCTAGGGGATCCAGGACACTGACTGCAACTTGGAGCTACCTCTCCTTGGGGGCTTCTTCCAGGCTGACAGTTGAGAAGGGACACTATGCTGACTTGAACCTCCTCAGGAAGGAGGCAGGAAGGAAGGAGCTGAAGCTTGGACAGGGAAGGGCAAAGCCTTGTTATACTCTGTGTGCCTCACCATTGTCCCAGTGGTGAGCAGCGCAGCCCAGAGTGGTCAGGGCTGGGGTGGGGGAGGCATAGGGACTGTGCGAATCCAGAGTAGGCGCCTGACGCAATTTGGGGGAGTCAGTGAGGGCTTTCTGATCGACGAGAGTTAGCCAGGCCTAGAAAGGAGACAGAAAGAGTAGGACAGGTAGTAGGTGCAGAAAGTGCAAAGGCCCTGAGGTCTGAATAGATTTGGGATGGGCAAGTACCACCAAGAAGGCCACGGCGGCAAGGTAGGCAATGAGGTTCAGGAGGTGGGGAGACGTGACGGATAGAGCAGGGGCTTTTGGGCCGAGGGAAGGAGTGGGTTCCACTTTGTGTGGCACGGGGAGTCTGGGCTTTAAGCAGTGTATGGTTTCCTTTTATACAGATGAGTCAGGCTGCCAAATGGAGAACAGGTCGTCGGGGGCAGTGGCAGGGAGAGTCGAGGGGAGGCTGCTGATAGTCCAGTAGGAGAGCAGGATGGATAGGACGAGGGTGGCAGTGATGGAGGGGCGTCCTGTGTATTGGCCAAGAGTACGTGTACCTTACCCACATTAACCCATTTGATCTTCGCAACAACCTACAAGGTAAGTACTGTTACCCTTCCCATTTTAGAGATGAGGAGACTGAGACCCAGAGAGGTACATGACTTACCTAAGGTCACACAGCAGGCAGGTGGCAGAGGCAGATACTGAACTCCACACCTTTGGGCTCCAGAGCCCCTGCTTGTCGCGGTTGTCCTCCGTGATTCGGAAGTGGTTTTAATAAGATAAGGCCGCTTCCTGTCCAGCCAGTTCTTATGCAGGCTGCTCTTTAGGTGGAAGCTCCTTTGGGGCCTACTCAACCTGGGTAGTTTCTGGACACTAGGTTTCTACCTACCTGAAGACCCCCCACAACTCCCTTCCCTTTTTTTGTCCACCGCCTCACCCCTCCTTGTCCTGCTGGCTCACAGTGAGCCAGACTTCCTGGCCAGACACCGCTTGGGGTGTCCCCAGCAGCTGTTTCTCCCATCACCCGAGCCGGACGGCCACAGATGCTGCCAGCAGGAAGCAGTCTTCTTCCAAGTCACACAGCCCAGGAAATGGGACCCTTTCCGCCCCAGCCACCCAGCCAGGGCCGGGGCTTATTGTCTGCCAGCTGCCTTGGCCCACGGGAAGGTGGGTGGGGTTGAGGTGGGCCAGAAAGGGAACTTTCCCGAGTCCCAGGGGAGCCAGCCGTGATGGGTTTGACAGAAGCCACCACTCACTGCAGCCTGTCTGGTGAGGCCCTCTGGCCCTGCCCTGCCCTTCCCCGGGGTGCCAGGCGATCTGCTGCTGACCTCAGGGGCAGTGACAGCTTCCCTGCCTGGACCACACAGCCATCACATGTTCCTCAGCCTGGACCCCCCACCCCCAGCTGGGGGCCCATTATCACCTTTTAAATGGGCCATTGGGAGGATTGGAGGAGATCAGGCTGTTAAATGCTTAGCACTCTGCCTGGCACACAGTGAGCTCCTGGTAAGTGTCTCCCTTTGGCCTGCAGCCTCCTCGCCTGCCCTGAGCCTCTAGTGACACTGCGCTGACCCCACCTCCTGGCATCCTGGCGCCAGATGTGTGATTGATGGCCGTCATCATGGTGGCACTGCCCGCAGACCCTGAGGAGGAAGTGTTATTTACCTCATTTCTCTTTTCCTGCGTTTTAATTTTAAGAAGGCACATTTTTGCTCCTTGTACATGTATTACTTGTTCTCCCAAGTAATCACCGAAACACTGCACACAGCGCAGAAGGGTATACAGTGACAAGGACATCTCTTTCCCGCTCCGGCTGGCAGTCTCTTCCCGGAGACAGCCATTGTTCCTAGTTTCTTCTTTTTCTTATGACGTTTGTTCCTGCACATGTTCTCCCCCTTTGTTTTTACTTAAAGGGAGCCGACTTCCCATGTTTGTATTCTGTTCTTCCCCCTTGCATTTTTCACTCTCAAGTTCTGTGTCAGGATGCAGAGGGCTTCCTCGTGCTCACTGTGGCTGTGTCCCATGGCGTGCACATGTCCCTGCAGATGGCTGTTCGGGCCCTTCTGGTCTTTCTTCAGGACAGGGCTACAGGCGCCTGTGAGCGCAGCTCTGGGTTCACCTGTGGAGGTGGGCTGGCGGTCTGAGACGTGTGCCCTGGTCACCGTGCCGATGCCGTTCTAGCCAGCCGGAGAACACGGGCCTAATTATACCCTGTCCCCCAGTGTCCAATGGCACCAGGGTTTCCTCTCATGCTGGCTGTGTGGACAGGGGGTTTATCTGATGCTTTGACCTTTGCCCGTCAGGTACCAAATTGTTCTCACCATGGCTCTGATTTTAGTACGAGTTAAGTGGAGTTTCTTTTTGTTTGTTGAAAGCCATCTGGGCTTCTTTTTCTGGGAGCTGTCTATTTGTGATATTTTTATTTTCCCTGAGAAGGGGAAACTGAGGCACCGACTAGCAACCCCTCAGCAAGTAAGTGGCAGGTTCAATCTGGCTCCGGTCTGGTGCTCTTCACTGTGTCTGTCTGACACAGTGAAGGTCGAGGGCACGGATTCTGGAGCCAGCTTTGCCTCTACTAGCTGTGTGACTCCAGACAAGTCCCTTCATCTCTCTGTCTTTGTCTTCATCTGTAACATGGGGATGTTAATTGTTCCTCCTCATAGGGTTGTCTTGAGGTTATAAATGCATCCGCATCAGGCAAATTGCATAGCAAGTGCTCAAAGACTGTTAGCTGCTAGTATTAGTACTCATGGTATTACTCTGTATTATTAGTATCAACGGCCACTGTTTTGAGTACTTTCTGTGAAGTAATTTGTTGGATCTCCCAGCGCCCTCAAGATGTAGGTGTTATTCCCCTCTCATACAAGAGGAAATTGAGAACCTGAGAGGTTTGCCTGGGGTCACAGAGCCAGCAGGTTTGGGATTTGGCCTCAGGCTGCTGGCTGCTGAGTCTGACTGCAACCTCTATGGCTGGCCACCTGCGCCACCCCATTAACTAAACCCAAGGGATTAGGAGGCCCTCCCTCCCCACCCCCTCTATGTTGTCCTCATTCCAGGCAGGCTGCTGCTGAGCTTTGGAGGGGACTGCCTTGACAGGTGGGAGCACTAGGCAGGGTCCCGGCTTTTCCCCCAGTGCCTCAGCCTGGAAACTCCTGATAAAGCGGCCTTGCGCTGTGGTTTCGGCTGGCTCCCCAGTCTGGTTTCAGCCACTCCCACACCACGGGAAGTGGCCGCTGGCCTGGGCCTTCTCCTTCTCTCCCCTCTGCTGTCAGTGTGGAGAATAGGAAGAAAGTAGAACATTGTGGGAAGGTGGGACTCTTCTGTGTGTCACCCCCCAGGCGAGGACCCCCTCTCTCCCTAGAGACCCCGCCTCAGCTTCCCACAGGGACCTCCACAGCCCTGTCCTCCCCTCCCCCACATTTCCACAGCAGCCTGGCTCCAGGCTATTTCAATTTGATATGCTGTGTGTGTGTGTGTGTGTGTGTGTGTGTGTGTGTGTGTGTGTGTGTGTGGAAAATGCCTGAGTGCACATGTCAGTTTCACAGATAATGGTGAGGTGACAGACACTTCACCACATCAAGGTGAAGACAGCTCAGCATCCTGGAAGCCCCCTGACACCCTCTTGATCACAACCCCAATAGTGATCACTTCCCTGACCTTGGGGGTCCCCGTGTCCTTGCTTTTCCAGGTAGTGTTGACCAGAAGTGCATCCCTGAATTATTGAAGGCCACCCTGTGTGGGACCCTCCGTATGTTAGTGTCTGCCTTCTTTCATCCAGCGTCTGTGAGGTTCGTCCACACGGTCACGTGTGTTAGCAGTTCGCTCACCTCGTTGCTGTGTACTGTTCTGTGGGTGAACAACCCCTGACTCGCAGGTGCAGACGTCCTCTGAGCGTGCCTGCTGGGGTGTGAGTGCACGCCTTTCTCCAGGGCATGCGTGCAAAGTGCGTTGCTCGGGTCAGAGAGTAACAGGTGTCATCGCCTTTAGTGGACAGTGCCACGCAGCTTTCCAGAGAAGCTGTGCCTGTGTGTTCGCCCAGCAGCTGCTCCACATCCTCAACAACGCTCGGTCTGTCCAACTTTTTAATTGACCTTGGAGCATTTCATATTCTGTTCTGCAAAAGTAACATGCGCTCGTTATCACCGAGACGGGTCCCTCGTGTTAGTTTCTCCTCCCTGTGCGCCTGTCCATGCCAGCTCTTCCCCAGGGAGTAAGTCACGTGCTTATTCTGTGAGCCCTGTGCTGGGGCCACAGGATCCAGAAGTGAATGCAACAGGCTCCCTCACTGAGTTCAGTCTAGCGGGGGACACGGACCTTGATCAAAGAGCGACGCAGAAACAGGTAAAATAAGTCCCCTTCTTCCCCCAGCGCATCAACAGGCACCCCATCCATCCTCTTGGCTGGGCCAAGGGCTTGGTGTCATCCTGACCTCTCATCCTCTTCCTCCACATGCACGCGGCCAGGACAGCTTGCTGCTCTGACTTCAGAGTAGAAGCTGCTGCCTTTCACTCTTCTTCATCATCACCCCCAGTGGAAGCCACCCTCATCTCCAGCCCGGACCATCGCAGCAGACGGCTTACTCCCCTCGCCCCCCCGCACAAAGCCAGAGGGAGCCTGGGTCAGATCACATCCCTTCCTTGCGGAGGACCCTCCCACGGCTTCATCTCTCTCCCCGGAAAAGCCTCCAGGGCCCCACAAGATCCCAGCACAACCTTCCTGCTCACTTCCATTCCTCTCCTGCCCTGCTATTCCTAGAACATTTCAGGCTGGCTCCCGCCTCATGCTGCTCCCCCTGTGACCTGTCCCTCTCTCTCCCCACACCTTCCCCTGCTTGATTTTCTTTGTAGCATGCATCATTGCTACTTACGTTACATTATGTTTTGTGGGTCCCCGTAACTTAGCTTTAAGGGAGGCGGCTTATCATGTCCCTTTGCTGTGTCCTCAGAGCATGATATGTAGTAGTCACTGAGCAGAGACTGGTGGACTAATGTGAATGAATGAATGAATGAGTGAGTGAGTGAGTCATAATGAGCAGTGAGTATCGTTGTCAGGATGTGGGATGCGGGGTCTACCCTGGGTGAGGAGTACTGGGCAGGCTTTCTGGGAAGCAAACGGCACTTGCAGGGTGAGCAGGGGTTAGCCTGGGGAGGAGGAGGCCGGAGGGGGCTGAGGGAGCTGCCTGTGCGGAGGTCCAGGCAGGAGCGAGCGGGGGGACTGGCGGAGTTGAAGACCAGTGTTAGTGTCAGTTCTCCAGGGCTCTGCGTTCGAATCTGGTCAGCCACCTGGGCCTCTCCATGGCCGGTGTCTCTGTCTGGGTGTCCTGGGAGAAGGCCTGAAATGACCTTGGGCCTGGGGAGTCCTCCTTTCTTAAGCTGATTCATGGAGAAAACTAGTTGAGGGCTGTTGTGTGCCAGGCCCAGCGCCCCGCATGGGGTTCCCGTGCCCCTGCAGTGCTTCCTGCAATCCCAGGCCATCCCGCCTGGGTCACAGAGGAGGAGGGTGAGGATGACACCAGTGGTGCGTGCTCGGCCCATCCTGCAAGCTGGTGCGGAGCAGATGTGGTGGCATCTCTTCCTGGTGCTAATTTGCATTCCCCTGGCGGCCAGTCAGGTGGAGCAGCTTTCCACACGCTCCCCGAGCGTCTGGAGCTCCTCTCCCGTGAAGTGCCCGCTCGCGTCACGTGCCAGTTTTTCCCCTGGGCTGTCTGCATGTTTATTTTTTATTTCAAGTAAAATCCTAGATTCTGGAGGAGAACCTTTGTTTCTAAGATATTACATTATCTTCTCCCAGTCTGCAGCTTGCCTTTTCATGTTTTAAATTTTCTTTTGATGAACAGAAGTGCTCAATTTTAATGTATTCAAATTTGTCACTCATTTCCTTTATAGTTTTATGGTTCTTTTCACATTTAGTGTATTCATTCTGGAATTCGAGGGTGTGTGTGCATATGTGTGTGTGTGTGTGTGTGTGTGTGTGCACGTGCGTGTGGTAGGCATCCAGTTTCATATATCCTACCTGGATCCCCATGTATTAAAAACTGGCCGGCTTTTCTCCACTGCCGTCTGATCGTGAATCACGTCTCCGTGTAAGTGGGTCTGCTTCTGGGAGAGCTCCTCCTTTCTCTTGCCATTTGTCTTTTCCTGCAGCAATACCACACTGTTGTAATTTTTGTAGTTACAGTAAATCTCGATCATGGGGGAGCAGCCCTCCCATTCGTTCTTCTTCCAACATCTTGGCTTTTTATAATTTTGTTTAAATATTAGGCAAGCATCTGTCACATAACATTGAGTCTTCTAGTCCATGAATGCTGTCTCTCCATTTACTTATGTCTTTTCTGATGTCTCTCAGAAAAGTGTCATAGTTTTCCAGCACAGTCCAAGTACTTTGTGACGTGGCCAGGGTCGGGGTGGAGCCCGTGCCCTCCTCTCCCGCAAGGCACCTTGCTCCTGAGGTCAGGCCTTGCTGGGCGAGATTCCCACAGCTGCGGCAGGGCCCACCTCCCCCACCCCCTGCTTCTTCCCTGGCACCACCCCTGGGCCCTGGCAGAGGGCGGGCAGGGCACCCACAGAGGAGGTTGTAATTTTCCTGAACGATTTCAAGGACTAATTAAAGGTTTTCCTTGACTAATCAGCTTACAGTTTAATTATCGGGGAATAGGCTCAGGGATGCGGGAAGCAGCTCTGGCAGGGTCTCCTCACAGCCTGGCTGGCAGGAGCTGGGGCCCAGCCCTGCCCTGTGGGGAGTAGGACTGGGGATACCCCAGCACCCTGCAGTGGGCCAGCTGGGCTTCTCTATGCCTGCGAGAGACGGAGGGCAGCAGGTGCAGTTGAGGTTAGAGTGGGTCCCTTATTTAGAATCCTCCTGTGGCTCCTGCTGCCCAGGGAGGAGGCCTGGACCTAGTCCTGCTCTGGTCTGCAAGGCCTTGCCCCCTCCTGCTTGCTGGCTGCACTTGAGCCTGGCTGGCCTTTGTTTAGCGCGTTCACTTCATTTATTCTTTGGGCCTCGGCCTGACGGTCACCACCTCTGGCAAGCCTTCTCAGGCTGCCCTGGAAGCCATAGTAGGTCGAGAGGTGCTAAGCCCTGCCTGCCCCTTGCTGCCTGTCAGGGTCGCTCATTCCACCCCTGCCAAGTGAAGGGGGTGCCTGGGCTGGGCCCTGTGGGCCCACATTCAAGTCACGGGGGACCCAAGAGGAGAAGTGTTTCAGGCCTGGCACTTCCAGGTGGGGGAGTTCTGGCCAGGAGGACGCGCAGCGGCTGGGGCCTTCTCAAGGGAAGGGGCTGGCTGAGGATGGGCCCCTGGGACTTTGTGAATGGGGAGGGGACCTGGAGATGGCTGTGCCAGGCCTGGCTTCATGCCTTGCATTCCTTAGCAGGCTCCAAACTCCTGGTGTCCCAGGGTGGGGGAGGGTGGGCAGGCAGAAAGGGTCCTCCTAGACGCTGACCCTGGGCCCTTCCCCCACCCCCGCCTTATCAGTCTGTCTCATTTTACACCCACCCCCTCTGGGGGCTCAGACTCAGACCTGTGCGTCCAGCCCCCCCTCCTCCCCCAGTCCCACACTCACCCCTGACTACACATTGTAGTCATCTGCTGGGCCATCGATACACGGCACCGGCCCAGACCATTTGAATCAGAATCTCTGGCTATGGGGCCTAAGTGTTGGGTTTTGTTTTAAAGCTCCCTGGGTAACTCTAGTGTGACTCTGAGCTGGGATGAGAGCCACTGGCCTACAAAAATGACAGCAAACACATATTCACTTTTGCGAATGTTCGGGGCACTTTTCTAGGCTTCTGACGTGGCATGATTAAGTCATGTCACCCCCACAGCCACACTGCGGGAAGATAAGTGTTACTCCCATGTGACAGATGAGGCAACTGAGGCCCAGAGAAGGCTTCCTTCTGTGCCTGGTGGTGCGGCGTCTGTCGCTGTCCTGTCTTCTGGGCAGCATCTCATCGCTCCCCCGCTCCCTATTCCCACCCTCAATTTCTGCTTTCCTGTCCTGCTGGCAGAAGCTTCCCAGGCTTCCCCATTTAGAGCCAGGATCCTGCTGAAGCCACAGAAGGGAGATGGCTTCTACAGGCCCAGGACAAGGACAGGAAGGATGTTGATGTCACTATGCTGCTCCTGCCACCTGGAGTGGGGGAGTGAGGGGAGGGTATCCATCCCTTGAAGGTTGGGGGTACTAGAGCCCACTCTGCAACCTTGCAGGGAGGACTGTCCAGGCGGATGGGCCCTGACAGATCCCGTAACCCCCAGACCCGTCCGTGGGCCCCAAAATCTGGTGGTGTCATCTATAGCCATTACCATTTCAGGCTCCTATGGAGCAGCCTTTGGTTTAATTTCAGCAAAGGTTTATGCTAAGATATGGTCATTGCGTTGCAGGAGCCTTTATACTTGATGGGAGTGAGGCGGAATGAGAGAGAGCCCAGTGCTCCTGCAAGGGCCTGGGTCCCCGGCTTCCCTTCCTCTGTGACCTCGGGCAGGCCCTGAGCCCCAGATGTCTGCGTGGGCTCCCAGATCTGGAGCAGGAGAAGGACTCTTGCTGCCTCCCAGGGAAGCTGGGAGGATTAGTAAGTGAGCCTGTGTGTGAGAGGCTCAGCGGAGAGCTGCCATTGTTATGTCATTTTGGTTAGTATCGCCCCAATTACTGTCACAGTTATTAGAGGCAGGATAATGTTTGGATTTAGTAGTTAAGATTCATGGGGGTGAACGATCCATATTTTTTTGCTATTACGACCACATTTCCTTTGTAAAATGTTTACAACCTTTGTATCATGGAAATGTTCACTACAATCAGAGGGGTGATCTAATGCTCTTCCCCCGTCCCCAGCGCCATTCCCAGCAGTTACCAGTCACCACCAGGCTCTTTCATGTGCACCCCACCCCCACCTTTCAGATTATTTTGAAGCACTTCACAAACATCTTACTTGAACTATAAATATTTCAGGTTTTCCTCCTATAAGGAATCTTAAAAGAAGTAATAGCCACAATACTGTTGTCACAGGAAAGAAAAGAAACAATAATTCCTTCTTATCTTCACATTTCCTCAGTTGTCTATCATCCTTTTTCAGTCTGTTTAATTTGAGCATAGACAAGGGCTATGCTTTGCGTTTGGTTGATAGGCCCCTTATGTCTCCTGTAATCCGTAAGATTTCCTCCATCGGCTCTTTCGTGTGCTTGCCGTTTGGGTCATTTATCTATCAAAGACGGTCCTTTGTCCTCTAGAGTTTTCCGCAGTCTAGATCTGGCTGATGCATCCTTGTGGTGTCATCCAACGTGTTCCCCTGTCCCCTGTGCTTCTGGTAAATTGGGTCTTAGGTCTGGAGGCTCGATTATATTCAGGTTCTGTTTCTTTCATTGGTGGTGCTGTATGAGCATCAGGTCAGCAGTAGTGTCTGGGTGACTTTGGAATAAAGGTAATAAGTTTTTAAAAAGTGAGTAGATTGAAAAAAAAATTTCTATTGCCCCTAGCGGGGCTGGTACCTAGACATAGCAGAGTGGGGCTGCGGGGACCCGAGAAACTAGGTTCAGTAACTGCTAGGAGCAGAGGGCTGAGTGTGAGCCCCCAGCTTCCAGTGACCATTGTCATAAACGCACAGCTTTGGGCTCCTGCTTGCTAGGACCGTAAGGCCCCAGCTAAGAGCTGTCCTCAGCCCCCATCCATGACTCTGCCCCCTTCAGCCTGGCCTGGTGGCTAAGCTTTACGGATAGAGTCGGCTCTGCCCTTGGCCAGCTGGGCCACCCTGGGAAGCCTTCCCATCCATCCCCCACCAGCTTCCTCCTCTGTAGCTTGATGGGAGCTGCACTTCCCTTGGAGGGCTGTGGTCACTTCTCAGAGACCATGCGGAAGAGGGCACGGTGCATGGCGTGTGCTCCGGAGCCACTGTTCTGCATTTGTAGTAGATCACTGACCTCAGCTGTGCCACTGTCCCCTCCCTCCCTCTCTGCCATGCTGGCTCCCTCTCACTTCCTGGAATGTAGCAGCGGGCTCCAGTCCTCTGGCCTTTGCAGTGGCCATTCCCTCCACCGTCGGTGCTCTTCCCTAGATCCCCACATGGCTCCCTCACTTCCCCCTGGCCCTGCTCATGTGCCACCCCGTCAGACTTCCTGACTGTACTCTGTCCCCTCTCCTACTTGTCATATACTTTTTTGTTTATTTGTATATTGTCTTACCTCTCCCTCTAGAATGTCAGTTCCAAGAAAGAGGAACCTACTTACTGCTATGTCCCCAGTGCCTAAAACAGTGCCTGGCGTATACTGAGTGCATAATAGAGAATTGTTGAGTGTGCGAATGAATGAGAGAATGAACGTGGTTACGTGAACGGACTTTGGACAAGGTCATACCTGCCGTGGAATCCTGGCTCAGATACCTGCTGTGTGACCTTGGGCGGGCACACCCCTCTGTGAGCCTCACTTTCCTCCCCTGCAACATGGGAGCATTATCAGCACCCTGCTCGCTGCCTCGTTTTGCACTAACCTGCTGCCCTCACATAGTGCTTTATATCTGGCCTCACTGCTCTCTCGTGTCTCCAGCACAGGGCACAGGTGAGCTAGCCAAGGCCAAATCTTAAATAAGCTTCCACTCTGTGTGACCAGCTGTGGTACCCCAGGGCGGGTCAGGGCAGCGACGCTGTGGATGGGTGTGTGTTCCCATACCGTAAAGGCTCCCCAGGGAATGTGATTCACACAGGCCGTGAAGAGTGCTGGGATGTGGAGAGACGGGGAGTCTGAGGGCTCTGGGGCTGGCTGCTCTCAGGCCTTTGTCTTCCTTGCAGGAAGTAGGCCAAGAGCTGCAAGAGGCCAAGGAGGATGCTGCTCTGATGAGGTAGCAGTTACAGCCTCAGGGTGTGTGTGTGTGTGTGTGTGTGTGTGTGTGTGTGTGTGTGTGTGTGTGTGTGGAGGGGGGATGGGGACGGGAGGGGGAGAGATGGACAGAAAAAGAGAACGTGCACACATTGCATGTGTAGCTGAAGCTTCCAGCTATCAGATTTACTTTCTCTGGTTTTTCCAGTGCGAGATTGTAAAATATGACATGTACAGAAAAGTGTATAAAACCTCCCTATTTGGTTTAAAGGATAATTATAAAGCAGACACCCATCTAACGACCACCTGATCAAGACAAGCATCGCTAGCACCCTAAAAACTCCCCCTTCATGTGTTCTTCTAGCACTATCAAATAAATTCAACCCTCTTCTGTTAATTAATGCCTTTTCGTGTGTATGAGTGAATTACAAATGATTTCAGATGCCCCAAAAGAACAGAGAATCACCCATAAGCCCTCTTGGGCCTGCTGCCAAGCTCCAAGAGAAAGCACTCCTGCCATGGCTAAAGCCCTAGGTGCCTCCCCCAGGTGCCCAGGGCCTCACCGTGGTCCCTCCCATGGTCCCTCCTCGGCTTCCCTAAATAGTATCCCCTAAATGGTATCGCTAAGGTTCGGCTGGCTTTTAAACTCTATGTAAGTGGTCCCAGGCTGCCAGCACTTGGCTGTGGCTTGCTCTTAATATTTTGCTCTTGAGGTTTCTCTGGGTGGATAAATGAAGTCCCGTGCCAATAGGCATGCTCCCAGCTTGGGTCAGAGTCTCCCCCCGCCAGCCAGATGAAAGCAGCTGCGGTCCTGGAGCCTCAGGAGGGCGCTCTAGGGCTCCCCTGCCCCAGCCTGGTTTGAAACCACCACCTCTAGTGAAGGCGGGTATTTCCTGTCCACAGAGGGCACTGCCGCCTTTGCAGGTCACCAGTGGGGTTCAGTCACAGGCCCTTACCATGTGAGGGGCCTTCCCTGAGTACCTGTAAGGTAGGAAAGGGGTTCTGGTGCCATCCTGAGTCTGTACTATCAAAGGCTCTGGGTCTGGAGGCCTGGGTTTGCCATCCAGCTCTGCCACTGACCAGCTGTGTGACCCTGGGCATGTGGCACCCTCAACCCATCGGTCTTAGTTTCCCCATTTGCAAAATGAGACTGTGTAAAGATTATTTCACCCATGTAAAGTATTCAAAAGAGAGCTGGCCCATAGAAACTTGTTAATGAGTGCTAGCTCTGAGAATTATTGCCATTCACTCATTCATTTCATAGATATTCACTGTGTACCTCCTCTGAGTCTAGCCCCGTGCTGGCCGATGCCTGGGACGGGCTGGTGACCTGATAACCTGAGGCCCTGCCCTCCTGGAACTTAGCAGTCCAGTGAAGGGAACAGACACAGCACCAGGCAGTGACAGCCCAGAGTGACCTTGGGGAATGCACAGGCCAGAGTGTTATGGCCCTGGTGGTGGAAGTCCAGAGGCTTGTGGGTGACTCCGCCTCCAGCCTAGGAAATCAGGGAAGGCTTCATGGAGGAGACATCTGTGCTATGGGCTGAAAGGGGAGCAGAAGTTGAAAGTGTGAAAGAGTGTTCCCAGGAGAGCAGACGGCATGTTCAAAGGCTAAAAGGTGGGCAAGGGTCTCGCATTTTTAATAAATTACTTTTTTTAATTAAAGTTTTTGAGATAATTGTAGATTCACATGCAGTTTTAAGAAATAATTCAGAGAGAGACCTTGTACCCTTTACCCAGTTTCCCCGGTGGAAACGTCTTGCAAAACTGTAGTTAGTTCAAGACCATAACCAGGATACTGACGTCAATATGGTCAAGACACAGAACATTCCATCACAAGGATTTCACCAGATGCCTTTTTATAGTCATATCCCCTCCCCAGCCCTTCCTTAAGTCCCCATTTTTATAATTCTGTCATTTCAAGAATGTTATATAAATGAATCATACTGTATGTAACCCTTTGGGGTTGACTTTTTTTCACTCAGCATATTCTCGGAAGAGTCATCCATGCTGCCGCTCGTATCAGTAGTTCGTTCCTTTTATCACTGAGTAGTTGTGCGTGGTTTGGATGCCCCGTGGTTTGTTCAGCCCCTCGCCCACTGAAGGACATCTGAGTTGTTTCCATTTCGGGGCTATTACCAATAACGTGACCATAAACGGCCACATACAGGTTTTCGCGTGAACGTAAATTTTTGTTTCTCTGGGGCAGATACCCAGAAGAACACTTGCTGGGCAGTGCGTTAGTTGCATGTTTAAAGAAACTGCCACACTGTTTTCTGGAGTGGCTGTACCATATTCCCACCAGCAATGAGTGAGTGATCCTATTTCTCTGCATCCTCACCAGCATTTGGTGTTGTCACTGTTTTTATTTGGCTGCTCTAATAGGTATGTAACGATAACTTGCCATGGCTTTAATTTGCATTCCCTTAATTTGCTAATGATGTTGAACATCCTTTCAGGTGTTTGTCTGCACCTGAAATGTCTCTTCGTGTCTTCTGTCCATTTTCTAATTGGATTGTTTGTTTTTTTTACTGTTGAGTTTTGAGAGTTTTTCATCTCCTCTAGATACTAGTTCCTTATCAGATATGCAGTGTGTAAATTTTTTCTTCTGGTTCATAGCTTTTTATCCTCTTCACATGGACTTTTACGGAACGAAAGTTTTAATTTCGATCAGGTATACTCTATTATTTTTTCCTTTTATGAATCATGCCTTTGTATCAAGTCTGAGAACTCTGTTCCCAGCCCTAGATCCTGAAGATTCGTTTGTTTTCTAAAAGTGTTAATGTTTTACATTTAAGTCTATGGTCTATAATGAGTTAATGTTTGTGCAAAGTGTGAGTTTGGATCAAGGTTCATTTTTTTCCCCCATATGGTTGTCCATTTGTTCCAACACCATTTGTTGAAAAATGCTGTCTTTCCTCCATTGACTTGCTTACGGTTCTTTTATGCTTCAGAAATAAGTTACCACAATGAAGTATCACTTCACACGTACCAAGATGATGGTTATCCAAAAAACTGGAAAATAACAAGTATTTGGCGAGGACGTAGGGAAATTGGGACCCTTGCGCATTGCTGGTGCGGATGTACTTTGGTGAACCTACCGCGTGGGAAACAGTTAACACGTGGAACTGCCACATGACCCAGCGGTTCCGTTCCCAGGCGTGTAGCCAGAGGGACTGAAGGCAGACTTGGACAGGTCATAGTTGCATTATTCACAGTAGCTAGAAGGTGGAAACAACCTAGATGTCTAGTTAACAGGGGAATGGATAAACAGAATGTGGTATGTACACACAGTGGACTGTTATTCAGCCATAGAAAGGAAGGAAATTTTGATATATGCTACCATATGGATGGACTTTCAAAACGTTATTACGTTAAGTGAAATGAGCCAAACATAGGAGAAATATTGTAAGATTCCACTTCTATGCAGTCCCTAGGATAGGCAATTCATAGAGACAGAAGATGGACTACAGGTTACCAGGGTTGGGGGGCAGGGAGAGAGTGGGGAGCTATTGCTCAGTCATTACAGGATTTTCCTTGGAGATGAAGTTTTGGGTATAGATAGTGATGATGGTTACACAGCACTGCAAATGTATTTAATGCCACTGAATTATACACGTTACAAATGGTTAGAACAATAAATATTACGTGTGTTTGACCACAGTGAAAGCAGTCAGTGTTTCACAGACCAGTCGAGGGTGTTTGTGTGGGTCTATCTCTGGGTTCTGTCTCTGGTCACTGAGCAGTGTGTGTATTCGCGCTGTCCTGGTTACTGCCGCTGGCTGGTGGGCCTCGATATTGGAGCCAGTGAGCTTCCCACTGTGGTCATCTTTTTCAGAATTGAGCTGTTCTGGGTCCTGGGCCCTGGCAGTTCGGGAGCTCTTCTCAGGCTCCTTTGTGTGGAAGAGGGCACTGCGGTTTACCCAGTTTCAGAGCCACCCTCGGCACCAGCCTCGTCCTCAGCCTCCACACCTGACTCCAACGAGTGTTGTTTTTCTCAGCAGTCATAGCTCTGGCCTGTCTGTCCCCCACTCTCCATGTCCAGTGGTCCTGGCTGCCTTCACCAGGTGCCTGGAGCAGTGCTGCGGTGTCATCACTTGTTCCCATACCCAGTGAGGCCCCCTCAGGCCCATCTTCCACAGACAAGGCAGCTAGAGTTCCATCTTCCAAACACAGGCCCGTCCTTGGCACCTGCCTCACCCACCTGGCTTGCCAGTGGCTTGGCCCCACCACATCCTTGTGCCTCTAGCCAGTGTGTCTCAGCTGAATTGCACATTTCATTTATGTGACCCTTGACTCTAAACCCCACGGGGCAGGGACTATGCTGCACCCCTACTCATGCAGCACGCGGTGGACACACATTGAATTTCTGTTGACCGAATCCGTGAACGTGGGCGGGGAGTTGCATGCTGGAGCCGATGACTGGCGGGGGAGAGTGGGGAAATGAGGCCAAGAGGCGGTTTTAGCTGTGGGGCCCCAGTAGGCTTTCAGCAGGTAAGGGACACTGTGTTTGTGAAGGTCTCCCTGACCCCACAGAGAAATAGGCTGACTTTGAAGAGACACTTAGTAGAAAAGGAATTCTGATGGCTTTTGTAACTATGAAAGGTTGTGCATCCCACTAAGTGGAAAAATGCAGATGAAAACTGGGCTGAGAGGGGCCAGACTTGACCTACCTAACTGCAAAGGATCAGAGAGTTCGACCATAGCCTGGGCTGTGCGCCCCTCACACGGGGCAGCGTGGCAGTTCTGCTACTAGGCATTTGGCCCACAGGCACGCTGGCACACCTGTGAAATGACATCTGCACACAGTTATCATTGCAGCACGGGGCGGGGGGGCGGTAAGAACGAAAGGCTGGCCACCATCAGCCCATGGGGACTGGTTCGAGGCACCTCGGCCCTTCCACGCAGAGCTGCACTTGGCAGAGACCAAGGCATGAAAAGATCACTGAGACCTATAGTGTATAAATTTTTTCTTTAAAAGTATAATAAAGTTTTAACAACAAATATGTAAAAATAATAAGCCATAAAGAAATGTTATAAAATTTTAAAATAGTATAAATTGTAAGTATACATGCTAGAAAGTTCATAAAGCATAAGTGTATGGCATAACCAATTATTACAGCAGGAAGATCCACCTAGCCCCACTCCAGGGGAAGAAACAGCTGGTGCCAGCCCTCCCGAGTCCCCTTCCGGGCCCTCCCTGCCCTCCCCTGACTTTTGTGGCAGTCACTGCCTTGCTTTTCTCTCTGGTTTTGCCACCTCCATATGCCTCCCTACACAGCGTATTTTATGTTGCCTACTTTTGAACTTTTTCTGAACAAAATCCAAGTATATGTTGTTTTATGTTTCGCTGCTTTTATTTAACATCGTTTTGCTGTTCATGCACATGTAGCTGTGGTCACTCATTGTCACTATTGTGTACTGTTCCATGAGCCAGTAGATCACAGACTATTATCTGTTTCCCATGGATGAGCAGTTGTGTTGTCTCCTGTCTCTGGCTGATTCAGACTGTGCTGCGTGAACCTTCCCACACATGTCCCCAGGGCCCAAGGGCCACATTTTGCTTGGTAGGTACCCAGAGAGCGCTTGCCAGGTCCCAGGCCTGCAGCCTCACCGGTCCTGGATGCTGCCAAACTCCTCCTGATGGCAGCAGCACGGGAGAGCCAAGGAATGTTCTTGAGAAAAGCAAAGTACAGAGTATTCTGTGGTGTGCCCCCATTTATGGATTTTTTTCAGTGTGTAAGCGTGTGTGTACCCATACACACAGGCACGGGTAAGCTCTCTCAGGGAAAGAAAGAAACTCTAGTAGAGAGGTTGCCTCTATGGCTGAGCTGGGGCCATCCTGCCACTGTTCATTTACTCTGGCTTCTTAACCACGTGTCCGTACAGTGAAGACACAGATACCCACACAGAGAGAAGGGAAGGAGAGGAAGGGGAGAAATGGAGCCTGACGTGGCAGAATGTTAAAGCTGAGACTCCGCGTAGTGGGTTTTATGGGGTTCCCTGGTTTAGTCTCTATTTGGGAGTGTGTGTTTAAAAAGTTCTGGTGCGAGAGGATCTTGGATGACCTCTTCTGGCCCGAGGCCCATCACAGGAGAACCCCTCATTTCCAGTGAGAAAACAAGGTATGCTCCCTCCTCTTCCTGTCCCCTGTCACTCCCCTTGGGACCTGGTTTCCCTTGGCTGGCCAGAACTGCCCGATTGCTGACTGGCTCCCCCACCGGAGCCCAAACCAGCCCGTCCGGTTTGGGGAGGTGAGGAGAGCCGCCCCACTTGGCTCCTCTTTGGGTGGCTGCCTGACAGGTGCTCCACCCTGGTGGGGGAGGGGTGGCCTGGGATCTGGGACTTTGGGGGTCCCCTCCCTGTCCTGCTGGAAGCCTCTGGTTCGGTGGGCAGGTGACAGATGGGAGGTGCTCAGAGGGATTTCCTTGGGCTGGGGGGGTTGACTGCTGCAGGAGCAGCTATGACGGGAGAGTGGGAAGGACACACGTCTGTCCCCCTGCCCAGCTGGGCCACTCACTCGCTGGTCTCACTGGGCTCATTTACTGCCACCTGTGCTAACCCAGCCCCTGCTACTCACAGGACCCCCAGTGGGGGAGCAGTCCTACTGGATGTCCGGACTACTTGAGGGCAGGGAGTTTTGTCTGGTTTGTTCACTGCTGAATTCTCAGGGCCTTCAACAGGCCTCGTGTGTGCTAGGAGCTCAGCAGCTGTGTAAACCAATGGGGACAACATGTCAGAGACAGTGACAACCGGGGGGACAGCACTGGCATGGAGCTGGGAAGAAGCACCTGACCCAGCCTGGGCATCAGGGAGGGCTTCCTGCGCCGAGCAGGTGCCTGAGGTAGGGCCCGAGGGTGAACAGGGGTGAACCAGGCAGCCCGACCCCTGTCCCCCCCAGTCCCCCTTGGTGGAGGCAGTGGCAATGAGAGCTGCAGTGGGCTGGCTGGGAGTGCGGGGCAGGGCCGCAGCCCCTCCTCACTTCCCCTGCGCGGCTCTTTCTCTCCTGCTCCCGAACGGAGGTCTGAGCAAGCCAGCCTATTGCTCAGGGAAGCCGGTTTAGAGCACAGGCACTAGGACAGGTGGCCTGCTGTGGAAGGTGGGCGCCCGATCTCCCTGCCAGGGGCCTTGGGCAAGTTACTCCACCTCTCTGGGCCTCAGTTTCCTCCGCTGTAAATGGGCCTGATAAAGTGCCTGTGATGAGGTAAGATGACTTCACGCGTGTCAGTGCTAAGCGTGGGCCACTGTTTTCAGAAGGGCGTGCAGAAGCCCCGCCCTCCCCACTTCTCCCCGTTCCCGCCATCCACATCTCCCAGCCCCTGCTCATACCTAGAGATGGTGATGTGGGCATCACTGTGACCTTGGTCTTTCCCCCTGGCTAGGCCGTAAGTCTCAGGTTCATCCTCACGGGCGAGTGGCACAGAGCCAAGGAGCCACCGTCCTGCTATTCTGCGGTTCTTGCCAGACTCAGCCTGGGAATGGTGGGAGTCGGGACTGCAGCCGCTCCAGATCTCCAGCCACCCCTCCACATCAGAACCCTTTGCCCTGCCCCCCAGCCTGGGTGTCAAACCTGGCTACCCCATCAGCCGCCTGGCCTGAGGAGCGAGGCGGAGGCGGGGGGTGTGCGTGTGCTAGTGGGGGGCTGGCCCTGCTAAAGCAAGGGCTGTGGTTGGGGTCCCCTGTTCCTGTGTCCCCGCCCAGCCCCTCCCTCTGTTGGGGCAGTAGTGGGTCATGTGGCTCAGGCTCTCCAGGCTTGGCCCGCCCCTGGCTGTCCCTTCCCCCTCCTCCCGTCCCGTGGGCTAGAGCCACAGCGGAGCTCAGCTCCTGCCAGGGCAGGGCCGCGGCACCGCCCGCTGCCAGGGAGGCTGTGGCACAGCCCCGCCAGCTTCCGCGCTGGGTGCCCTCGGCCCGTCGAGGGCCGCGGGTGCTCTCGATGCCCGCTCCCTGCTCTCCCAGCCGGGAGTCTGTCCACTGGCCGCTGCTGGTCCGCCCCGCTGAGGGAGGAGAATGGAGGTGAGCTTGCCCTGGCCTCGGGCTGGAGGGGAGGAGAGGCGAGGGCCGCACTGGGTGCAGGGAGGGCAGCCCTGCCACCTGGCCACCCGAGCCGGGAGCCTGCATGAGCCTGGAGCCTGTGCGGGGGGGCCACACCTTTCTTGGGGCCAGGGCAGGGTCCCTGTGTTCTCGTGTGTTCGCCGTGGCAGGCACCTGTGCTGGGCCTTGCCACATGTCTCAGTGCAGGTCCCTGGGCGTCTCAGTGGGAGCGAATTCCTGGGGTCTGGTTTGTATGGGGTGGTTCTGGGGGTGCCTCCCTGGGTCACTGGGTGACCCTGGAGTTGGCCGTGGGTGTGCCTGGGTCTGTCGTTGGGTCTCATTACCCACTGTGTGTGGATCAGGGCTGTGGGGTCTTTGTGGCATGTCTCAGGGCGTGTTCCTCCATGTGGTCCCGCCTTTCTAGGAAAGCCTGGCGGCTGTGGAGTGTCTGGAGTTGTGTGTGCACACACGTGTGCCCGTGTTTCTGGGTGGTGGCCCTGGTCTGTATGCTGTGTGTCGTTGGCATGAGTCTTTGGGTCTGTTTTGGGAGTGCCTGCGTCTCTGGGGCGTGTACATGTGTGGGTTTTTACAGTGTTTGTGGAGAGGCCCCGGTCCGTCGCTTCTCAGGGACCCAGCTGTGGGCTGCCCGTGTCCCAGCTCTTCCACACTGACAGCTGCCCCAGGCCCCTCTTCCCCCACGTTTTCCTACTGAGGACTCACAGTCCCCTCCGGCTCTCTCTGCAGGGGTCTATATCCCAGAGGCAGGAGCCGAGGCTCAGGGTAGCATGTCCCTTCCCACACTCGGCTCCTGTCCAGCCCCCACCAGAGTGGGGTAGCACTGGCTGCTGCTGTCTGGCTGCTTAGGGGATTTTCTGTGCGACCACCATGTGTGTATTCCTGTGCATCGATGGTTGTGTGGCTGGATGTCCATGCCACATGTGTGTGTCACAGTCTCTGTGGACAGCCTGTGCCATGTGGAGCTGCTTCATGTGTTTCTGTGTCTAGGGCATGTGTGTGGGGGCCAGGCAGGGAGTTGCGTGGCGGGGGAGGGCTGGTGTTCCAGGGACCTCAGAGGGATCCAGAGCCTCTATTCTGCCTGTAGCCCTCCCTCCTTCCTGCCCTGCCTTAGAGAGGAATGAATGAAGTCTGATCTGATTTCTCCCGTCCCTGTGGGCTCACCCGCACTCGGGTTTGTGGTGGCATTCATCCCCATTCTTCCCCGCCCTGGTCTGTCTGGGGGTGAGGGGTACCAACAGTGCCCTTTGTGTCTGCACCCTGTTGTGCCTGGCCAGGAGAGGAGGGGTACCTGGACCCACGGCTGCCAGAGGAGCCGCCCGGCCTCCCTGGGGACCCCGAGCACCGCCTGGGCCCCAATGAGTAAAGGAAGCAGCATGTCTTCATTCAGCCACCTTTGAGCTGTGCCCCTCTTGTGCTGGGCAGGGCTGGGGACGCAGGGTGACTGAGATGGACCCAGGCCCATCTGTCTCCTCAGAGGCTTCTGATCCAGCGGAAGAGACAGACCTGTCCTCTGGCAGTGGCAAGCCGTTACTCTCCCCCATCCCAGCCCTGGAGACGGTGAGGCTTAGCCGAGACAGTGAGGCTGGTGCATTTTCTGGCCAGAGAGGACCGTGCCCACTCTCTTTCGTTTACTTGTTCCTTATTCATTCAGCAGCAGCAGCAGCAGCAACAACAAAAGCGGTAATAATGACAACAGCTAATCTGTAGTGAGGACCCACTGGGTGCCACGGGGGATAGGGACTGTCATTTCCCCCAGTTTGCAGATGAGGACACCGAGGCCAAGAGAAGTTGAGTCACTTGCTCAGGGGCATACAGCTTGGCAGTCTGCTCTAAGCCACCAACCGTCTGCTGAGTCCTGTACTGCCACAGTCTGAGAAGGCCTGGTGGGGGACGATGGCACTGCATCTGGCCAGGGCAGGGCTGCTCCTCCCCCGATGGCTGACTCCAGGCCCTGCTTCCTGAGGCCAGATCTGTGTATGTTTATGGAATTTAACCTACTGGGGGGACTCCCAGATTTCTGGTGGTATCCCCCACTGTGTGATTTGCCTCTTTCCTATAACCCGAGTATGCTGCCCCTTCCTCAGGTTCCCACCCTAGGCCACGTGGCTGGGGCGGGCCGCCCCGTCATGGGCCTGGGGGTGGACTTCCGAGGGGTGCCTCTTGTGTTTGGAACACACACGTAGTTATTTACTAAATAGCCAGTTTCGCTCTTTAAAGACTCGGGGCCCCAGTTCCTTATCGGGCATCAAGGTCGGACCTGTTGGCGGTGACGGATGGGCCTTGTGGACTCCTGTCTGCCATCTGCCCCCAGGACTCTTCCCCGTTCCTCCTCAGGGTCCAGACTCATCACACTGGCAAGGGCATCACTCCTGTGTTCCACAGGTATTTCCTGAGTGCCTGCCGAGTGCCCAGGCTGTGCTCCAGATGCCAGGGATCCAGCAAGGACAAGACAGAGGCCCCTGCTATCCAGCAGCTGACACTCCACCAGAGGGAGGGGTGCGAGGGGACTGACGGCAAGAGGCATGAGATCCCAGGTGGTGATAAATGCCACTGAGAAATGTAAGGCAGGGGTGCACATTCTGTCAGGGGGTCAGGGAAGGCGTCTCTGAGGAGGTTTTATTTGCACTAAGACATGAATATCAAGAAAGGGTGAGCCATGCAGTTAGGGGCAGCGGGAACCGTAGGTGCAAAGGCCCTGAGGCTAGGATAAGCTTGCTGTGTCCAAGACTAAAGAGGAGGTGGCCCACGTGGTTGGAGTGAAGTGAGGGGAGGAGACCAGGTCCCCGTCACAAGGCCATCTGGGCAGTGTGGTGTTAAGTCACAGTGGGGAGTTTGGATGGGGCGGGCTGTTTGGACAGTTCTGTTTAACGCTTCTTCAGATTCCGTGCTAAGCAGAGCAGCCTTTCTGATCCTGGTTCTGGTCGTTGCTGGTGGAGTTGTCTCTGTCCTGGTTCTTGTCCCATAAAGCTCTGGGGTCTGCTGTGTGGAGCGGAGGCCTTGGTTGGAGCCAGACAGAGGAGCCGGGGCTGCTGGGGGGCAGGAGGCTGAGGGCACATCGACGAGGCCTTCTCTGCGGGTCTGAGTGGGGGCTTCTGCGATCTGGTGCTGGTGACTTCCCCTCTCTGAGCCTGTTTCCTGGTTTGGGAGACAGGAAGGAAGAGGACTCTGCACCCACCCACCCAGCCACCCCCCCAAGAACTGTTCGGAGGGATCAGCGTGGCCTGGTCTGCACACCTGGCCCAGGCCCAGGCCAGAGTCAGCACTTCCATGTGGCATGAAGCGTGCGTGTGTCCCCTCCATTCACTCAGCCGCCTCGAGGGGCAGCCTGTTCCTTGTGCTGGGGTCCGGCCGTGACCAACCAAAATGCAGCTCCTGTTTGTGCTGAGCCACCAACGTAGCGGGGAGACAGCGGTAGACACTCTCATAACCATAAACGTGGTAGGTGATGCTCACAGCCCAGAGAGGGTGGCCCGGTACCAGAATGGGCCGGGCACTGTGGCATACAGCAACAGGCAAGACCAGATCAGACCCTCACCCCAGGGAGCTCTCGTTCCAGCTATTACAACAGG
Organism: Eidolon dupreanum; assembly: GCA_028627145.1. Lineage (NCBI taxonomy): Eukaryota > Metazoa > Chordata > Mammalia > Chiroptera > Pteropodidae > Eidolon > Eidolon dupreanum. Next base: position 94,949,152 of record CM053508.1, on the reverse strand, counting down.
TAGCGCTGGTCCTCGGCAAGCCCTGCCGTCTCAACCTTTGTAGCAGGCCCGGACCCTGCCCACTTTTCCCCTCTACCATCCTCATGTGGCACCGTCACCCTCGTCTCCCCCCAGGCCTTCACACCCTCCTTCTCCCTGGTCCCTCTGCTCCTGTTCCACCCCCAATCTGTGCCCCGCCTGCAGCCAGTGGGGGCCTGTGAACTGCTTCTGGCCCCATCTCTTTCCGGCTCATAACCTTCCTGTCGCGCCATGTCACTCAGGTAAAAGCCAGCATCCTCCCGTGGCCCCCAGGTCTCTATGCCACCTGCCTGGCCTCCTCTCTGCTCTTTGATGTCATCAGGCACGTTCCCGCCCAGGACAGTTTTCCTGGCTGTTCCCACCATCTGACACTTTTCCTTCAGATGCCCAATGGCCCCCCTCTCCTCACCCCTCAGATCCCTGCTCGAGTGTCACCTTCTCAGCAAGGCCCTCCCCGACCACTTCGCTGAAAATTCTGACCTCCCCTAACCCTCCTGATCCCCGACTATATTTCTTCTCAGCACTTATTTGTCTGACTTAACTAGCTATTTTTCTGATTCGTCTCATTTGTTGACAGTCTTTCCCTCTCGAATGTGGGCTCTACAAGGGCAGGGATGTTTCTGGCCACTGCTCTCAGACCCGCCCTGGGCCTTGCAGAGATCAGCTTTCAGTAGACAGTGGCGTTTGGATGGTGGGTGGGTGCATGAGTGTCATGGGGTCATTTGTGGGTAGGTGGGTGTTTGCCAAGGAGGGGGCTCGGGTATGTGTCAGTTCCAAAGCTTACAGCAGGGGCTGGTGAGGATTCTTTGGGGGGAACTGTGCTCAAGGCAGGAGGCCTAAAGAGAAATTTGGATGGGGGATGGTGCAGGTGAGCAGTGAGAGCCAAGCAAAGGTGTGGAGGTGGGAATGATGTGGGGTGTTACAGGGGGCGATGAGGGGGCTGCTGTGGGCCGGGAAGGTAAGCCGGGGACTCCCTGCCCATCGGGACATGGCGGTAAACTGTGGCAGGGAGAGGGCTTCCAGGGCTGGTAGGTAAGAGCAAGGCACAGGGGTAGACAGGACCCAGTGGTGGAAGCCCCGAGTGCAGGCTGGGGACAGCGCATGCTTCATGGTTCCCCTTCTGGTTTAGGGTTTCATTTTGGTGAATATGAGAGGATGGCCGTGACCCCAGCCACATCCCCTGCTTTGCCCCTGGGCCCCTGGGTTCCGGCTGGGTCCGCTCCCTCCGCTGCCCGCAGAGCAGCTATACTCAGAGCCTTGCGGGGTGGGGCAGGAGGTACGAGTTTTACGTACACACACCCAGACAGCTTTGTCACACAGTGGCTCTTGCTCTTCCTCCCGGGCTGATTTCCTTGGGGTGTTGTCGGGTGGAGGGGGGTACCATTTTGTTCTCATGAAAGGTCATAGGGTAGGGTATGCAAATGAGACGAATCAGAAAAATAGCAAGTCCGTGCAGGGTAACTGGAAAATCTGAAGCTTTTGCTAGGACAGGTTGGAAACTGCCTGTCCAACATGCTTAATAAGTCAAAAGGGTTTTTTTTTGTTGTTGTTGTTGTTGTTTTAATTGAAACAAGCATTTTAGAGTAGGATGCAGAATGGGCCTGCATTCTCAGGATCAAACACTGGACTTCAGAGGCGTCTGTGTCCTGGCTGGTGGCTGTGGGCTGCACACTGCCCTCCCCTATTTCGACTCTGGGGTTACTGATTCACCCTCTACCTCCGGGTCCCAGGGCTCTCTGCCAGTTTCCCAAGACTGCATGAGCAGAGTCTGAGGCATGTGAGCAGGGGAGTAGTGTGGTGGATACAGATTAATTTGTTCGTTCACCAAATGTCTTAAGTGCCAACTGGGCCTGACTGTGTTACAAGCATCGGGGTACAGTGGGGAGCAAGACGGATGACAGGCCCTGCCCTCGTGGAGCTGACGTTCTAGTGGTCGGGGCAACACTGAGGAACTACACGCACACACACTGTACATGGTGAGTGTGACAAGGACGTACAGCAGAGAGAGGGACGTAGAGAGTGGTAGGACAGCAGCGGACATTCGAGCACAGAGGCGGGTGGAGGGAAGGAGGCAGAGAAGAGCGTTCCAGCAGCTGGGCGACGGCCAGCGCAAAGGCCCTGGGGTGGGCACGTTTCTAGGGTTTGAAGAATAACAGGGCCTTGCGGTTAGGGCAGAGTGAACAAGGGCGCGTGTGGGAGGAGATGAGGGCACAGAGGTGACGGCGTTGTGCACCGTGGGGAGGGGTCTTGGGGACCAGCGAAGGGTTAAGCATGGACTCGAGCAGATGGGACTATCTTCCGGGCCCAGCCCTGCTTGGTGACCCTCGCGAGGGACTTCACCTTCGTGAGCCCGTTTCCACATCTGCAAAGCAGGGATGAGAGTAGTGGCAGGGGCTTTCCGACATCTTTTCCAGTGCAGACCGCAGTGCCAGAGGCCTATGGAAACGGCGCGTGACGAACCATGGGGTGGCGGGGGGGCGGGAGCCCCTTTGTGCTGTCTCCCTCTACCCTTGGGGGTCTGGGGCAGGTCGGATAGGAGGTCAGTGCCCTCCCTCCCAGAAGGATTCAGGGCAGGAGAGGAAGGGCAGGGTCTGGGCGGTGGACGGGGCCAGGACCAGCCTTAGAGATGATGATGATGATGATGACGATGACGATGACAAAAGCAGTAGCATCACTGTAGCCCTCAGGAGCAAGACAGGCAGCTGAGAGCCTGGACTTCAGTGCCCAACACCCCGGGTTCACATCCTGGGTGCCCTGGACAAGGGGCTCCCCTCTCTGGGCCTCAGGGTCCCCATCTGTGAATTAGGGATGATGAGGGTACCTGTCTCACAGGATATTGTGAGGATGGGATGGGATGGGGTTAGGCACAGAGAACACTGAGCAGGACTCTCCGAAGAGGCAGCCACTGTGAATTCTGAGAATTGGCGGAGTCTCATGTCTACACACTACCAAGCTGTGTGACCTGGGCAAGTGGAGTGCCCTCTCTGCGCTTGGTTTTTTTTTGTCTGTAACACGGGCTCATGGTGGCCTCTTCCTCCTGCGTCATGTGTGCAGATTAAATGGGGGACTCTGGGTCGACTGCTTAGGAGAGGGGCTGGCACCCAGTAGGCACTTAGTAAGTATTGGCCGCTACTCTGAGGGTGACACACTTCCTGTGTGCCATTGCCCAGGGGCCGGCTATCAGTGCCTGTGCTGTCTGTGACTCATAAGAACTCTGGGGAGCTGGTACTGTCATAGCCCCCTTTTAAAAGAGGAGGAAACTGAGGCGGCGAGCAGCCGAGCTGCTGGCCCAGGGCCACACGGCGAGCTCCCAGCCTGGGCTGGCTGTTCCCCCGTCACAGGCACAGAAAGCAAGGTGGCGCCGTGCACAGCGGCAGAGCCAGGGTTCGGCCCCACGCTGTCCGACTCCTCAGTTCCAAGCTTGCCTGGGAACCCCAGCACTGGCTCCTCCCTAATCCCCGCCACCCTCTGCGTTCCTGGCCCAGGCCCCCACCTTTAAGTAGCAGCTCCTCTCCCTTCTCTCTGAGGCCCCCACAGGGTCAGGAGCTGAGGACTTGGTGGGCAGGGTGGGGGCTGTGGGGAGGGCCACGCGTGCTTGGAACTGCCCGAGGGTGGGGCTCCCGCCTGGTCATTATAAACATGGTCAGTTCCTCTGTTTGTCCTGCCCTCCATGTGGTGCCCAGGGGGAAGGGGTGGCCCCCGGCAAATATCCGGAGGAGGCGTGCCTCTCCACCCCCTTCCCCTGTAGGGTCACCCTTGCCTGGGGGTAGGGCTCACTGCAGTGTGCCAAGGTGGCTTGGGGGTTTATGGATCAGCATTCTGGGTGGGCTGCCCCGTCTTCCGGGCTGCCTCCTGCTCACCCCATCCGGATCCTGGCTTTAGTGAGCGGTCCAGTAACTAATCCCATCCTGCAGAGGCCTCGGCCTAGGGAGTGGCGGATGGGCAGAGCAAAAAGAGAGGCCAAGGTGAGGAGTGAGGCCTGCCTGGGGCAAAGGGGGGCACATCTGGGAAGACAGCGAGGATGTGATAGGATGTGGGGTGAGGACGTGGGGTGACAGAGCAAGGGAGAGTGTAGGGACAAAGCAAGGAGCAGGAACTAGAAAGGCAGAGCTGAGGGCAGGGAGCTGAAAGGGAGGTGTGTGGGGGGAACAGCGGGTCAGGGCCCCCAATGGAAGTCTGGGAGGGAGGGATGGGCATTATTCAAGGAGCTGGAGTGGGCGAGAGACGCGAAGGGGCTCCGGGCTTAGCCAGGGTTGTAGAAGGGACTGAGGCAGAGGTGAAGGGACCTCCTTCCTGGCCAGGGCTGTCCCATACACATCTGGGCAGCTGGGGGCCCTGGAGCCTGCAGGGAGACCGCCCGCTGGGGGAGCCCTGGCCAGATCCGGCTATGGCCACCTGCTGGCCAAGAGGCCTGTACCAGTTGAGACAAGTTGCCTGCTGGGTCCCCACCCACCTCCCACTGTGCTCCCTCTGCCAAACCGGTTCCCCCGCATGGCTGCTCACTGCTGGTCCTTCCTCTGAGCAGGGGCGGCAGCCTCTCCGGTCTCATTTCACAGAGCTGCTCCCACAGGAAAGGGTAGCTCTCCCATGGGAGGAGAGCCGGGGGGTTGGAGGGGCTGCGTCCCAGATGTGCTTGTGAGCATTGTCATGTTCATGAAAGTTAGGAGCTTGTGGCCAGCCCTGTGCCGGGCACTGTGCCAGGCACTGGGAAGCCAACCGTGACCCAGACAAAAATCCCCACCCAGGGTATTTCCACCCTGCCATCCCTCCGGGTCAGGTCTGGTGCTCCCTGACCCCAGTCCCAACCACTCTGGGCTGTCACACGCTGACTCCATTACTGCTCTGTCCCTAATACCAACCAGCACAGGGCTGGGCACAAGGGAGTCGGTTATTACTGAGTGAGGGAATGAATGAGTAGATGAATAACCTTTTTTCCCCCATTTTACAGATGAGTAACCCGACGCTCCAAGAAGAGACGTCACCTGCCCGAGGGCACTTCTAGCCCAGCCAGTGCCAAACCAGGTGTGTGGATTCCAGGGCCCATGTGTGGGACAGAGGAACAGGAGCTGGGTCCCCTCCTCCCTCAGGCACTGCCAGGAGTAACCCTAACCATCAGAATAGCGAGCTCGGACTGGGCCTCCCGCTGTGCCCGGTCCTGTACCGCTTCTGCTTGGATTAGTTCATTTAATCCTCACAGCAGCCCAATGGGTTTGATCCAAAGCACAGGAAGGTTAAGTCACTGGTCCAAGGTCAGAGTAAGTAGCAGAGAGAGATTTGCACACTGGTCATCCGGCTCCCCTTCCCGCGGTTTCTTGGGCCTCCCTGCGGGACACTCCGTCAGCACGTCTCCGCTTCGGCTCCTTTGGTTTCTAAGCCAGCTTTCATCGAGCATCCACACTGGGCCTGAGTACTGTTCTGAGTACCTGCCCGGAGACCCCAGACCCTAAAGACGGGCTGTTTCGTCTGCCAGTGTCTCTTGTAAAGTGGGCCTTTCCCTGCTGTGTGGTCTTGCGGATGGACATCCCCCCTTGAGCCTCAGGCCCCACCCCTGTAAGGGGAAGTGTCACAGTCAGGCTGCCTTGGTGTCGTGCCTAGGACCAGCTCAGTAACTATTTCTTGAACAAGTAACCAGAGGGTGTGGTGTTCCTGGCCCAGCGTCCCAGCTGGGGAAGCTGATGGTTGTGGCCAGGCCGTTAGGAACCCGTCACTCCGCGCCTGGTGCTGAGCATCTGTTAGGCCGTGGGGAGACTGGGCAGGTGAGATTTGGCCTGTGGCGTTGATATGCTCGTGATAGGGCTGCAGATGCGAAACTAGTAAACATGAGAATGAACTGCAGAATTCCCAGAAGCTAAATGTGCTGGGAAATTATGTGAGGTAAGGATAGTGGGGTGTGGAGGCTGTTTTACCTGGGGTGATCAGGAAGAGACTCACCAAGGATCCTGAGACCTGAAGGAGGGGAGGGAGGGAGCCATGTGTGGATATGGGGAAGGAGTGGTCCATGAAGGGAACAGCCAGTGCAAAGGCCCTGAGGTCAGTATGAGCGAGGGGGAGATGAGAGCAGAGAGGTGACGGGGGCAGGTCATGTGGGGTGGGCCATGAGGAAGACTCGCTTTTCCCAGGTGAGATAGAGCCACAGGACAGCTCTCAGCAGGGGAGGGACGAGACCTGACTCGGGCGGTCATGGTGTCCCTTGGATTACATATAGGGACAGACTGTGGAGGGGGTGGGGAGACCAGAGAGGGGATGACAATGTGCGGGACCAGGGCCGGGCCGGAGCAGCGAGGAGAAACGGGCAGGTTCTGGTGAAGGCCTCCTCCTACAGGCCTGCCACAGGAGCCCAAGCCTGCGCCCTGCGCCAAGAGCCGCGACACCATGTTTGGGAAGAAGAAGAAGCGAGTAGAGATTTCGGCGCCGTCCAACTTCGAGCACCGCGTGCACACGGGCTTCGACCAGCATGAGCAGAAGTTTACGGGGCTGCCCCGCCAGTGGCAGAGCCTGATCGAGGAGTCAGCGCGGCGGCCCAAACCCCTCGTTGACCCCGCCTACATCACCTCCATCCAGCCCGGCGCCCCCAAGGTATGCCGGCACCCACCGCCACCTCCTGACCCCCTGGCCTGAGAGCCCCACAGTTACCTTGACCCCCTGGCAGTCCCCCAGAAACAGCCTCTAAGTCGTGCTCTCCTGGAGCCTCCTGCCCTGAGCTCTGTGCCCCTGTCCTCAGTGCCACAAACTTGTCCTTGGGCCTTCACAGAGCTCCCATGGCATTTGAGGGAACAGAGCTACCCCCGAGTGGTCAGGGCTGGGCTGGGGAAGCCCAGAGCAGGCGCCTGACCAAAGGCCAGGGTCCAGGCCTGCTTCTTAGAGGAGCACTGTGGGCCGAGGAGGAGGAGGAGTCCCGAGGCAGATGCTGGGGCACCGGGGCTTGCAGTGGAGGTGGCTGCCCACGTGGAGCACTGGAGGTTTGCATTTGGCATTGTTTTTCTGCCATCCCAAGCAAAGGGGCAGAGCTGGGCTTTGGACCCAGGTCTGTTCCAGGACCCGCGCTCCTAAGCCCGTCCCTGTGTCCCGGTCCAGGTGCCCAGGCGCGGCCTGCAGTGCGGCTGCCCCCGGTGGGCTGGTGCCACGCCTGGCCAGTGAAGCCAGCCTGGGGTGCGGACTTTGTCCCAAGGGCAGTGGGAGCAGGAAGGGCCGCCAGCCAGGGGAACGCAGCCAGGGGTGTTGCGAGGGGTGGAGGTGGGTGTGCCGGTCAGCGGGCTCGGCGCCCGGGGCCAGGCCTGCGGCTGACTCATCCTCTCCCGGTGCCCAGCCCTGCCTGGGGGGAGGGGGCAGCAAGGTGACCGCAGACACGGAGCAGACCTTTCCACCAGGGTTTCAATCTAGCGGCCCACTGCAGTGTTCGTGTGTCCCATGCAGGGTGCTTCTGAATATTTCAAAATTTTTGCCACTTCTTAGAAAAATGAAAGACCTCACATCCAAATATTTATTTCTGGCTTGACTAGTTGGCTGGAGCTGGGTGGCAGCTGTCCTTGCAGGCAGGACACCGGCTCCTCCAAGCCACAGGCCCCACCCAGGCCACCTCAGTTTCATCCCCTGCCTGGCCCCGTGGCTGCTTGTGTGCTGGTCATGCCCTCATTGGGTGCCTCCTAAAACCCAGCCCCTGCTCTGCCTGCCAGCCGTGGGCTCTGCTTGGGGCTGTGTTCACCAGGTGGAAGGGGCACCTTGTCTTAATTCATACAGAGGTGCCACACAGGCGAGCACTGTGCTGGGGCCCCTGTGGGCACTTGTGTTTGCTGCCCAGTCTTCCCGGGTCCTCCCCCAACCCCCACGGACTTCTGACAACAGAGTCTGACCAGGTGCTTCACCGGACCCCTGGGCAAGGCCAGGCTTCCGGGCTGGCAGCCAAGGCCCAGGAGAGGCAGGGCGAGCCCCACAGGGCACTGTGGCCAGTAGGTTTTGTGAGGTCAGTGTTTTCTGCCCAGTAGTGGCAGTTTCAGCTTCAGGGTACCTGGCAGGCCCGGGCCCATGACCCTAGGTGCCAGCGATTGGCGGTACAGTGGCGGGGGTCATACTCTCTGCTTCCCAAATCCTCCACCCAGCCCCCTCACTCACTCAGTGGTTGATCAAATGTTTATTGAGCACATTCTGCATACCAGACACTGTTTTAGGTGCTGAGATTTAGCAAGAGCAGAAACAGACAGGAAGACCCAGTCGCTGCCCTCACGGGCAGCGCACATATGTTTTACGTCCATTGGTTTTAGGTGCTCAAAAGAAAAAGAAAGTGGGGAAGGGGGATAGGGAGTGTTAGGGGCTGGCATGTTAGACGGCTGGTCAGCAGGAGCCTCCCTCTGAGAAGCCGCGTCCAACAAAAACCTGAAGGGGACGAAGGAGGGAGCCCGGCATACTTGGGGGAAAATGTTCCAGGCGGGGCGAGGAGCCAGCGCAGAGGCCTGAGGTGGGAGCCGCCTGCGTGTTTGAGGAGCAGTGAGGAGGCCTGTGTGCCTGGAGCTCATGAGGGCGGGGGAACCCTGGAGGCTGTGACGCAGTACTCAAGGGAAGAGGTGCCAATGATCTGGAACAAGGCGGCAGGTGTGGAGGGTGAGCTGGGCAGGTTCAGGATGCAGTCTGCACTCTGCACAGCCCCCTGGGCATTCTCATTGCCACCCATTCCTGGGGCACTCTTGTCCCTATGTTGGGCCCAGTCCTTTCTGCCTGCCCCTGTATCCCACCCTCGGCCTCTAGGAGAAGAGAGCACGGTTTCAGGGTTAACAACAGCCCAGCAGGCTGCAGGGGAGGAAGCACCGAGCTGTCCCTGGCCCCAGCATCCTGTGATTAGCAGCTCTGCAGGGCCCATCACGGGGTGGTGTGGCCTCTGCCCTCCTCCACCCCACAGGGCAGGAACCTCCCCCAGCCAGAGAGCAAGAGAACAGGAGGGTGCTTCTTGGGGGAAGGGGCTGGGGGGGAGGCGACAGCCTGACGAGGGGAGGTCACTCCGGCTGCTGGCGTCTAGGTGCCAGGGAGGGGCTGCGGGGCCTCCCGGTGCTGGCCCCACCTGCCAGCCCCATCATCGCCCATGGCATTTCTTCATTCGTCTCTGTCTTGTCTCTGTGTTGTGTTGTCCTGTCTGTGTGTGTTGGATACATGTCCTGTGTCCCCTCCTCCTTGTCCGGCCCCGCCCTGCCATCGCCCCGGACCCCAGACCATCGTGCGGGGCAGCAAAAGCGCCAAGGACGGGGCCCTCACACTGCTGCTGGACGAGCTTGAGCACATGTCGGTGACACGCTCCAACTCCCTGCGGAGAGGCAGCCCGCCGCCACCTGCCCGTGCCCGCCAGGAAAACGGGGTGCCCGGGGATCAGGCCGCCATGGCCAGAGGGGGCCCAGAAAAGGCGGGCAGCCAAGGCCGGGTCACCGGTCGCAGTGAGGCGGGTGGCAGCAGTGGTGACCGGCAGCGGGTAGGGCCAGAGAAGAGAGCCAAGTCTTCCAGGGAGGGCTCAGCGGGGCCCCAGGAGACCTCCCGGGACAAGCGCCCCCTCTCCGGGCCTGATGTCAGCACCCCCCAGCCTGCTGGTCTGGCCAGTGGGGCGAAAGTGGCAGCCGGCCGGCCCTTTAACACGTACCCGCGGGCTGATACGGATCACCCGGCCCGGGGCACCCAGGTAACCACCCCCCTGCCCCAGGGCCCCACCGTTCCCCTTGCCCAGAGCTTTCCCCATCCCCACCCGCCAATGTCACCCTGTGCCCAGCCCGCTGTCCATCTCCATCCTGACCACCATGTGTCTGTGCCACCGCCGGGCCCCTCCTGCTCAGGAGAGTAGAGCTGCCCCTGGCCCCTCCACTGACAGCTGCCTCTCTTTTCTGTTTCAGGGGGAGCCGCACAACATGGCCCCCAATGGGCCATCAGCGGGGGGCCTGGCTGTCTCCCAGTCCTCCTCCTCCCGGCCTCCTGCCCGAGCCCGCGGCACTCCCAGCCCGGGAGTGCTGGGCCCCCACGCTTCCGAGCCCCAGCTGGCCCCTCCAACCCGTACTGTCGCTGCCCCCGCTGGCCCCCCTGTCCCTGGGCCCCCCGGCCCCCGGTCGCCACAACGGGAACCCCAGCGCGTGTCCCACGAGCAGTTCCGGGCTGCCCTGCAGCTGGTGGTGGACCCTGGAGACCCCCGCTCCTACCTGGACAACTTCATCAAGATCGGCGAGGGCTCCACGGGTGTCGTGTGTATTGCCACCGTAAGAAGCTCTGGCCGGCTGGTGGCCGTGAAGAAGATGGACCTGCGCAAGCAGCAGAGGCGAGAGCTGCTGTTCAACGAGGTGAGCTCCCGCCTCACGGCCGCGCCCACCCCGCCTTCTTCCCGGTGCTCCCCCAAGCGCCGAGGCTTTGTGGGGGTCGGGGCTGGAGGACGGGCCTCAGGGCTCAGCTTCCCAGCCCTGAAGCTTGTTCTCTCCTCACTGCTCACTCCTCCCCAGGCCGTCTCCTCTGTTCCCACACACCCACAGCCATGTCTCTGTCCTATTTCTGGCCTGTCCCCAAGTCCCAGCTCCAGGCCCCCTGGGCCCGCTACACCCCGTCCTCTGAGTGTCTTCCAGGCTCCTCACACCTACTAAGTCCCACACTGACCCCAAAGTGTCTCCCCTAAATCACCCCTCTTCCGGTTCCCTGTCTCAGAGAGTCCCCGCTAACCCTGTGCACCGAGCCAGAGCCCTGGACCCGTGCTGCCCTCTCCCACCGGGCCCCACCCTGGCCTCCTCCTCGATGCCCCCTGGGTATTCCCCACACAGCAGCCTGCCATATTGCACCCCCCACCATTTCCTGACCCTTGCAGCATCCCTGGTGCTGGAAGGATAAAGGCCTGGCCCCTTTGCGAAGTGTTTGAGATCTGTCCCCACCTAGGTTCTTGGTTCTGTCCAGCCTCAGACTTTGGCTCTTGGTGGCCTTTTTGCCAGGGAACTTGTTACAAAGGCCGACGCTTGGCTTCTCCCCAAGAGGGCTGTGTGTGGGAGCAGCCCCCCGGCTCTGATGCAGGGGGCACTCAGTACTTAACTATGCCCCATAACCTGTCCATCGGCACCCCAGCATTACATGCTCCAGCTGCTCCATGAGTTCCTGTTTAACATGGCCCTGGAAGCATTGCGTTGCCTGCCTCCCCCAGGCTGCGCCCGGCTAGGCCTTCTGGCCCCAGGTCCTCCCCGCCACCCACCCCTTTGCCACCTTTTATTCTAACCTTGGCTGATACCTTGATCTCAACCTTGTGCTCAGGTGCTCTTCCCACCTTCCTCCCCCAACACCAGGCAGGTTTTCAGAGCCACTCAGACCAGCTCAGGACTGGTCACAGACAGGGATCAGAAATGTGTATACATGGGGTAGAGAGCACCCCTAGAATAGAGGCTTCAGGCCTCAAGCTGCCTTTGAGGTCTGTTGGCTTTGGCAGTCAGGGCCTGACAGTGAGGCAGGAGCAGCCGGCGGCTGGGTCTGGAGCAGGCTGGTGGCCCTCCCCGTGCTGCGCGTGACACGGCCTCCCGCCGCAGGTGGTGATCATGCGGGACTACCAGCACGAGAACGTGGTGGAGATGTACAACAGCTACCTGGTGGGCGACGAGCTCTGGGTGGTGATGGAGTTCCTGGAGGGGGGCGCCCTCACCGACATCGTCACTCACACCAGGTAGCCGCCGGGCACCCAGCCTGCTGTCTCCTCGGGTTCCCCGGGGTGGAGCTGGGTCCCTTCAGACCTCTCCCATGATACAACTAAGTCCCCTCCAGACCTTTTGGGGTGGGGCCATGTCTCAGAGCCAGCAGGGTTGTGTCCCCCACAGACGCTTAGGGTGGGGTTTCATCCCCCTCAGACTCCCAGGGAGGGGCCGTTTCCCCTCAGTCCTTGGGGCAGGGCCCTGCTCGCCCCAGTTGCTCACCCCTCGCCTTGCAGGATGAACGAGGAGCAGATTGCCACCGTGTGCCTGGCCGTGCTGCAGGCCTTGTCTGTGCTCCACGCCCAGGGCGTCATCCACCGCGACATCAAGAGCGACTCCATCCTGCTGACCCATGACGGCAGGGTGAGGACGGGCCAGCTCCCCTGCCCCTCCCCAGTTCCCCTCTGCTGTCAGGGGATCAGGACCAGTCAGCATATCTGTTCTTCATGCAGCAGTCCAGAGTCAGGGGTCTGGGTCAGTGAGGGGCTCTGTTCACACAGGATTTGGGGGCTCAGGCTGGTGGGGGCTCTGCCATCAGCGTAGGGTGCTGGGAACCGTAGTCCCACCCTGCGCCCAGAGATGGGAATGCATTCGGTGGCCGGCACGGCTCAGCCACGTGCTTCTCCCTCCACGGAGAATCATTCCCAGCAGAGCACCCGTGGCGGTCTGTGGACCCCAGTCCTATCTCCTGTCTCCTGGACTGAAGTTCTGAATTTGAGGTCCATGAATGAGGCTCACGATGCCCAGGGTGTGGGCTTTGGACACCAGCCCTGATCTCATCCCCCCACAGCCTTGGCACCTGCAGGACTTGACCACTTCCCCCCAGCCCCAGGGCAGACCCTGTCAGGAAGGCAGATGGTGTTCTCTTGGGGCAGTGACACGCCTGAGGGGCCCCTGCCAGGAGGTGGCGGAGCTCCCCAAGGTCCAGCTCTAACCTCTGGACTGCATGGTGGAGACGCAGCACGTCGGAGGCCAAGGAGTCAAACGGGGGGACGCCTCTGCTCACCGCCTGTGCCAGCACCCCTGACCCTGCTGCCTGCCCCTGCCCCAGGTGAAGCTGTCCGACTTCGGGTTCTGCGCCCAGGTCAGCAAGGAGGTGCCGCGGAGGAAGTCACTGGTTGGCACGCCCTACTGGATGGCCCCAGAGCTCATCTCCCGCCTTCCCTATGGGCCAGAGGTGAGCCAGAGGCGGCCGGCGGTCCCACTTCACTGTCAGCACTGGTTTAGGCTGTGACCATCTGGGGTGAGATGAGGCTCAGTCTGGGGAATGGGTCACCAGGATCAATTTTGGGGAAGGAAAGGTAGGCGTGCGTACGTGCGTGCGTTCATTCGTTTGCTCCTAATTGGGTGCTGGTTCTCAGCCAGTCCCAGTGCTTGGCAGTGAGGACAGAATATTGGGTGCAGGCGTCACAGCCCTGCCTGACAGCCTGGTGCAGGGGTCACAGACTGGACAGCTCCTGGCTAGTGTTGTCTGAAGATGCTTTTGCAAGCATTTAAAAAAGAGAAGTCTTGCATAAAAACCCAAATTGTCATTCTCTGTGAGAAAACCAAGAGGTTTGGCCACAAAGAGGCACAGAAGGGCTGCTCTGCTTTAGGAAAGGCAGGTACCTTCGGTTTGGCTATAGTCCCCACCCATCTCTGTTGCCTGCCCTTCCCTGCCCCACTCACTGCCACCAGCTGCGTGGCCCTGAGGCCTTCGAGCTGGTCCCTGTAGCCGTGAGGTTTCCTCCATAGTCAGCAAGACCTGGCCCAGTGCCATGCCATGAGACAGGCGCCCTGGGAAACACATCATGGGGTCACCGTGGGAGGGAGACCAGTGTGCGATTTTGAAGGAACATCTCAGTCAGGATTGCCTGTGAGTGACAAACCTGGATGAAACGGATTTAGCAGAACATGAAAACTGTGGGCCCCCAAAACTGTGAAGTTAATGGGGTGACAGGCTTCAGGCTTGGCCATCTATGTGCTCTGTTCCTCTGGGCCCTAATTTTCCCCTGGTGACAGCAGAGATGACCCTGGCAACTCTGGGACTCATCTCCCTGCCTATGGGCACTGCTGTTTTCCAGGATATTTGGGTTACAGTCTCAAGTTGACACTGATTGGTCCAGTTTGAGTCACATGCCTATTCCCGACCCGATTACTATCTTGACGACACTGGATTGGTAGCCTCGTCAGGGACTCCCCCACCCCTGAGATCGAGGGGAAGGGGTTCCTGCGAGGATACTGAGGTGGTTAGCAAAAAGGGGGATGGAGGCTGGGTGGGCAGAACCCGTCAGAGAACTCCCTGTGTGAAGGGTGTCTGGGCCCAGGGACTCAGGGAGCAAAGCGGCAAAGGCAGAACTGGGGGCCATCCCTCCCCAGGCTTCCCCCATCCCGCACAGCTCTGCTCTGCATATCTTCCCCTCCTGCAGGTGGACATCTGGTCTCTGGGGGTGATGGTGATTGAGATGGTGGACGGGGAGCCCCCCTACTTCAATGAGCCACCCCTCAAAGCCATGAAGATGATTCGGGATAATCTGCCACCCCGACTGAAGAACCTGCACAAGGTGGGCGCCTCCCAGCAGGCGGGTGGTGTGAGGCTGGGCGCCACCTGGCCTCTCACCCCAGCTCCTGTCCCCCAGCCTGCGAGTGGGTGTCTCTGAGCCCTGGCCTAACATGGAGCGGACAGAACTGGGGCATTGCCAGCTCCTGGGGTGGTATTTCCTGGGATCCGGGCCCACCCCTCTTCCCCTTAGGCCTTGAGTGTTTGTTTCAGTGTGGGTCCCCTGTGCCCTCGGCATTCCACAGAGGTGGTGCTAGGTGGGCCTGGCTGAAGGCGCACAGCATAGCGAGGCCCAGAAGAGGGGCCTTCCTCGTAGTGAGGAAGGGGTGCCTCCAGGGCCCAGCTGCTGCCAGCTCTTCACCAAACCTCAAAAGTAGGGAGGACATGAGCCCCTGGGCCCAAGCTCTAGACAGCTGGCGCCTCTTGGCTTCCGCCCTGGGCAGTAGGCACCAGCCGTGTGACAGGAGGAGGAGGAGCCTGGGGCCCTACCGCGAGCAGAGGATCTGGCACTCAGAGCCAAGCCAGAACACCCCCCTCACCCGCCCCTGCAGGTGTCGCCATCCCTGAAGGGCTTCCTGGACCGCCTGCTGGTGCGGGACCCCGCACAGCGGGCCACGGCGGCTGAGCTGCTGAAGCACCCATTCCTGGCCAAAGCGGGCCCGCCCGCCAGCATCGTGCCCCTCATGCGCCAGAACCGCACGAGATGAAGCCGGCACCCTGTTCCTGAACCAAAGAGCCCCTCGGGTCACCCCTGCCCTGCCAGAGGCCAGCCGGGGGCCGGCCCCAGCTCCGCCCAGCCTGGGAGACACTCCGTGTGGCAGGGTGGGTGTACGGGACCCTACTACTGAACTCCAGTTCTGGTTTTGTGACTGAAAACACAGGGACTCGTGGAAGTGAGCGAGGCTCCCAGGGCCCCCCGCCCCCTGGGACAGGCCCTCCCTGTGTTCCCCTGTCTCCGAGAAGGACAGGCGGCCCTCTTATCACTGGAAGTTGCAGCGGGGGCCGCTGGGGGTGGAGAGAACACTATGAAGAGGGGTGTGTGTGTGAGTGTGTGAGTGTGTATGTGGCGTGTGCTCACGTCAGAAGGTCCAGCTCCTGTCCTCCAACCTGCGAGTGGGTGTCTTGGACCTTGCCTGACATACAGCCCCCTCTCCCCCTGAGCCATGGCGGGGGTCGATCATGAATGTCTGAAGAGTGGCCTTTCCCTTCGCCCCACACCCCTTTCTGTGGTTGGACGGGGAGACGGGACAGGGCTTCCCTCTCACCCCGGCCTTTGCAGAAAACGACTACTGCACCTGGACAGCCTCTTCTTTTCTAGAAGTCTATTTATATTGTCATTTTATAACACTCTAGCCCCTGCCCCCACCTGGGGACAAATGGTCCCTGTCCTGTGGGGTGACACGGGGGACAGAACCACTGCTTGAAGAATCAGGTTCCTGCCCCCTTGGTGCAGCCCCATCCTCCCCCCCTCAAGTTAGTTTTACAATTAAAACATTTTCTCGTTTTGCGTGTGGTGTGTGTAGAGGCCTTTCCCTGCCCAGGCCATCCAGGGGTAAGAGGTTGGGGAGAGGGTGCCTGGCATCCTCAGGATTCCACCGCAGCTTGGGGCACAGCTATGTCTGAGTGGGAGAGGAGCCCCAGGTCAAAGCAGCTGGTACCACCCCCCCCCCACACACACACACACATGCACAATGAACAGGCCCGACCAGCCCGCCCCCAGGCCTGGAAGGAGCCAGTTTGCAAGTCCATGGGTTCTGATGACCAATTTACTGAATCTGTGATTTCTGGAAACTTGTTTTAAAGGTTTTGTCTTGAGTGTGTTGGGTGGGTAGTAACTGATCCCCAGTGAGTTGACGTTAGTAAATTGGTCAACAGCAGATGGGCGTCTGGGAGCTGGGCTAAGGCGGATAGACCTGCAGCTGCAGCTTCAGAGATGCTCCATCAGTCAGGTCTGTCCTCAGCCAAGACCCGGGGGCCACGCCTGGGTACTAATGAAGGGAGGAAGGAGTCCAGCTGACATCAAGGTGACAGTGCAGCTTCTACATTCTGGGCACTGATCACTCTGGGCCAGTGCTGGGCTTTGACTGTGCGTGTCCTTCTCAGCACCCTGAGAGGGGTCAGAGGCGGCAGCAGCTTCTGGGGACAGCTGGACTGTGAGGAGTGAGCCCCCTCTCCAGGGCCCTGCAGGCCTCCTCAGCCTGGTTTGTGGGTGAGGACAGAGAGATTCTGGCTCAGTCGTCCACACCTCCTGTTCTCCACTGTCATGTGACTGCCCCACAGCACAGTTCCACAGACCCCAAGCTCCCCCCAAGGATTGGGGTGCTGTTTCTGTGGCAGCCTGGTCAAGTCCACGCATGTTCTAGGTTGGTAATCACAGAGGGTTCCACATAACCAGCACAAGCGACAATTGCTGTGTATGAATGTATCTGGGGAAAAACCATGCCAGAAGTGGAGTAAGGAGAAATAGGAAACGAGACCAAAATTACCAGATACATGTATTTAAAAAGAAGAAAAAAACTTTTATCTTGAATGCTTTTGCAAATGAGTTCTACCAAACTTTGAAGGATCAAGTAATTCCAACCTTGTACAAATTGTTCCAGAAAATAGAAAAAAAACCTGCCAGACTCATTTTAGGAAGCTGGAATGCTGTGATCCCCAGAACATAAAGATGGTGAAGAACAACGTGGCAGCCACTGGTTGCACAACCCACATGCACTGACCCCACTGGGCACCTGGAGGTGCCACTGTCCAGGTGGAGGGGCCTGCTCAGACACCTCCTCAGACACCTCGATGCCCCTTGCCCCATCATGTTGTGGAGGCAGAGCTGTCTGACCCCACAGCAACTCGGCTATTGTTACCTTCAGTCACATCCCTGCAGTTTTAAGGAATAGCTTTGAGAGGCCTGGGGAGCTCCTCCGCCAGGCCCCCTTCCGCCTCCTGCTGCTGCCCCTGCAGGAAGGCTGCAAGAGCCACAGAGGGCCAGTAACCCAGACAGTAGTCACTGAAGACAAGCTGTGGATGGGCTGGAGGAACAAGAGTCAGTGGCCCTGAAGCTGAATGGCACCAGACAGCTTCCCGCCCTCTGCTCCCACTCCGAGTCTCCTCCTGGCAGGACTTTACCAATCCCAGCTGGCAAGGGTATCCTACAGGTGGTTTTTCAGGCTTCCGGCCTCGGTGAGCAAGGGAATGCCCAGAAGGCCAAGTGCAGGAGCCACAGGAGCCACAGACGTCATCTGCCTCAGCCGTGATGTGGCGCAGGGGTCTCACTCTCCAGATCTTACCCACCAGACTTGGTGCTTCACAGGAGTGAGTGTTAACTCAGCCGCAGCAAAGACCCTGGAGCAGGGACGCCTGAAGGTCAGATTTAAACAGAACAGTGGCTCTCAAAATGTGTTTCCTGGCCCAGTAGCATCCCTGGGAACTTTCTGGAAATGAAATTCCCTGGTCCCACCCCAGGTGAGTCAGACTCTCGGTGGGGCCTGGCAACCCGCATTGTAATAAGCCCTCCAGGGGTTCTGAGGCGCGCTGGAGTTTGGGAGCCACTGAGGTCTGTGATTAGCCAAGGAGGTGGCACTTGGCCCCGCCCAGGCAGCCGGGTCCCGCCTCCTTCCATCTGAGCTCCCCCACGCTAAGAGATGGCCTCTTCCCACGTGGCCCAAGGGCACTGCCACCACCTGAAGGGAGGATGAGAATTGGGCACTCCCCTTTAAGGACAGGACTCCTGTGGTTTCACCGTTGCCTCATTGGCCAGAGCTTAGTCATGTGACCACACAGAACAATGGAGTTTGAGAATTGTAGTCTATTTGGGGAGCTGTGCTCTAGCTAAGAATTTTACTAGTACACAATCGTGCTGCTTCACCCTGCTGTTCATTAAATTCGCTGGGCTTCACCCCAGAGAACCCAGAGGCCAACCCAGTGTATGCAGGAGCTTAATATAAGGATGGCCCCACAAATCAATTGGAGGGAGGGAATTGTTTCATAATAAATAGTGTTGGGGAAATGGATTCATTTCATAGAGAAAAAACTGAATTTTTAGCTAATACAACAAAAGGGAATCCTAGATCTGTCCAAGACAGTAGCCACTAGCCACACGTGGCTATTTAATTTTAAAATGAAATAAAATTAAGAATCAGTCTTTCAGTTGCACTAGCCACATTTCACATGCTCCGTTGCCACTTTTGGCCAGCGGCTGCCAATTAGTGTAGATATGAAACCTCCCGTTATTTTGGTTTTATTGGATGGTTTTTCTCTTGGATTAAACATCACCATGAAAGGTAAACTATAAAGTTGATAGAGGAAAATATTCAATGATCTAGAAGCAGAGAAGGGCTTCTTAAACAAAACTCCAAAGGAAAAAATTATGAAGAAAAATACATTTGATGATACAGAAAATGTGTTCAAGAAAGGACACTGGCAGATATAATAGGTTTCAGAATGGGAGAAAATATCTGCAAAGTCTAACACCAATAAGATATATCTTTAACAAGAAAAAGCAACCCTAGCAAAAATGGGCAAAGGATATAAACAGACAACTCACAGAAGAAAAAGGCCCAAAAGGCCAAAAAGGGTGTGCACAGTTGCTCAAACTCAATGATCAAGAAGGGCAAATTCCAATAAGATGCCATTTTAACAGTGTGAATCTGGCAAAAATTAGAAAGTCTTGCTTAGTCAAATGAAGTACACCTGACCCTTGAACAACACAGGTTCGAACCGTACAGGTTCATTTATACATGGATTTTTGTCAACAAATACTTGTACTGGTTTTGATCTGTGGTTGGGAGGCCACAGACACCAAGGGCAGACTGAATGCATAGACGTGTACGCCATTTTATATAGGGGACCTCAGCATCCGTGGATTTTGGTATCTTCAAGGGGTATACAATTCCTCGTGGATACCAAGGAACAACTTAAATTTGGAGGGAGTCAAAAGTTACATAAGGATTTTCAACTGTGCAGGAATTGGGGGTGTTCGCACCCCTAACTGCCACATTGTTTAAGGGTCAACTGTATTGCACATATGTATCTCCCCAATAATTCTGCTCCTAGATGAGCTCCCAAAGAACGAGGTCATGTGGGAATGAGAGCTAGAATGTTCATTGCAGCAGGATTTATGGGTCAGGAGCTGGAGGCAACCTGGGCATCCACCCCAGGGGAGCGAGTGATACATGGAGGGGGACGCTCCTGTGCAACCCGCAGATGCCAGGGACCAGGTGTGCCTGCGGGGAGTGGGAGCCAAACCAGTGACGGAAAGTAAAATTAAGAGCTATAATCCCAGGCCAGGTGTATAAACTACAAATTATGGATGTAAAACTCTCATTTTGCAAGACCTGAAAAAGAGACCCATTTACACATTAGAGCGGTTCCCAGTGGAGAGGAAGGGGGATAAAGGTAATGAATGAGTGAATGAGAAAGAGTTCTTGGGAGGAATAAAGGTCTTGAAGACCATGCTAAAGCGCTGCTCTATAAGCAAAGAGTAACCTCCCTAGGCGTGGATTGGGGCCTGGTCACGAATATTTAAAATGAGAATTATCCAGGTGATTCTAACACACAGCCAGGACTGAGAACGGGAGAACGGCAGTTTGTCTGCCATAGTACGTCACTGTCTACCTCAAACGTCATGCCTGCCTCCTGCCAGTACCCCACCGCTCACCGAGGAGGGCCTGTGGAACCATCATGCGCCTTCCTCCATTTCCCGGATGTGGAGACTGAGGTCCATGGGTGAAAGGGCCTGCCCAGGGTCACCTGGCCCAGGAGGGCCAGTCCTGAAGTCCCGTGTCCCTTGGTGGCGCTGCAACAATCAGCAGGACAGTTGTGGTCCCGGAGGCTCAAACTCCGATGCCCCTGGGGCCAGGCAGGTGACACAGGAACTGGGAAAGGCAAAGGCACACCCTTTTGAAGGATAGTCACTTCTCAGGCCACCGTACCCTTGTGGGAATTTGGCCCCACGATGCCAAATGTTTTGATTTTTCTCGAGAAAGCCCCATTTTCATGTGAAAGCTCTCGAATCTTAAAGGTAGGCCACTCACTCAAAACGTTTAACAATATTGTGTGCGCTGAGCAAAATCAAGGTAATAGTGAACGTTCATCAACATCTTACTGTACAGGTCCAGGCCTTCGCCGAGCTCCTAGTTCAACCTCACGGAACCCTGTAGTGGGTTGAATGGTGTCCCCCCCACCCCCAAACCTATGTCCCTGGGGAACCTGTGGACGTGACCTTATTTAGAAGAAGGGTATTTACAGATGTGATTAAGTTAAGGATCTTGAGATCATTATCATTTCTCGGGAGCTGGGGGGCAGGGGGGCTTAAATCCAGTGACAAGAGTCCTTACAAAAGCAGAGGGAGATCTGAGACACTCAGAGGAGAAGGCCTTGTGATGACGACAGGGCAGAGATTGGAGTGATGTGGCCATGAGCCAAGCAACCCCGAACCTGGGAGAGGCCAAGAAGGGTTCTCCCCACAGGCTTCGGGGGGAGCATGGCCCTGACGACACCTTGATTTCAGACTTCGGCTTCCAGAACTGTGAGAAGATACATTTCTACTGTTTTAAGCTACCAAGCTTGTGGCAGTTCCTTATGACAGCCACAGGAAACAAATGCAACCCCCTAACAGCCCTCAGAGGAGGCACCTTCCTTGTCCCATTTTATAGCTGGAAGACTGAGGAACAGAAGCACGAAAGTCACCAACCTGGTCACACCACAAGAAAGGAGTAGAGGCTGGGTTTGAACCCAGGCACTTGGCCTGGGAATCTGCACGTGGTCACCATGCCCCAGCTTCCTGAAGAAACAGGCAGGGCTCTCTCCACTTCCTGCAGCTGAGGGACCACACGGCTGAACAGAGAAGCATCAGCCTGTCTTCTAGGGTGGCCAGTCAACTCCACTGGGGCCAGGCCCCAAAAAGGGGACTCTGGGAGAGACATGGCTGATCGAGTAGGAAACAAGGCTGAGAGGTGTTGGGGCTGGGGGATGAGATGAGATAGCAAACGGGGTCCTGGTTTGTGGTTTAGAGAGGTGGGGGACAGCTCAGAGCCTTTGCAGGGAAGACCAGAGGCATCAATAGAAGTTTGGGGCCCATTGGGTTAAACAGGTAAACTCTCCCTTTCTTCCTCCCTCTCTTTCCTATTCCTTTATCCCTGACTTCCTCTCCCCCCTTCTCCCCTCCCCTCCCCTCCTCTCCCCTGCTCTCCTGTATTCTATCATGTAATCCTATTTAGGATTTGAACAGGTAACCCAAGTACATGGCACAAATTTTACAAGATTCCAAGAGGGAGATTGCAAAGTCCACCTCCCTGGCTCCCCATTCCGGGCCTCTCCGCCCCCTCCCCAGGGGCAGCGACCGGAACATTTTCTTGCCTTTCCTTCCTGAACTGCTTGCATGTACCAGGAAACACCCACGTGCATACACAATTCCGTCCTACTTTGCAGTAATGTTAGCATAATGGACACCTCCTTCTTCGCCCTGCTCTTTTCTAACATTGTATCTTGGTGCTTGGTCCCGGCTGGGTACATAAAAAGCTGGGTACTATTCCCTGGAGGATGTGAAACATGATTTATTAAAATCGTGATTTACTGAACGTCCCTGGCGATGGCGTTCAGGACGCTGGGGGTGGCCCGCTGTTGTAATCAGCGCCACGGCAGAGAGGCACGTGCTTTACATTCTGCCTGTGGTCACCTTTCTCCGGACGCCTACGCCTCGCCCCCGCCCCCGCCCCCGCCCCCACCCCCCCGCAGCTGCCACATGATCCACCTGCCCTCTGCCCAGGTAATACTTTCTGGGTATCGCGGACCCTCTGGATCCTTCCTGGGCTCCAGTCAATCCCACCCCAAACTCTGTAAGTCTCTCTTTCTGTCTCAGTGCTTCAGCCTCTCTAGGCCTCTCTACTTCTCTTTCTCTTTCTCTTTGTCTCTCGGTCCCATGTCTCTGTCTCCTTCCCTCTTCTCCCGCTCGCTCCTTCTACCCCAGCTCATTCCTGCCTCTCTGCCGCCCCCTGCAGGGTGAAGCTGGCTCACAGCACCCCCACTCCCCACCCCTGTGCTTTATATTGAGGGAGGCCACGCCCAACCGAGCCCACCTTTCTCCTACCCTCAACCCCCTCTCGTCGTAGAGAGCCCACCGAGCGCTCCTCCAAGCCCCCGTGGCCGTCTTCTTTTCTCTATAGTATCAGCGGGTTCGGGCTTTGGGTCCAGCCGATGCTCCTGGTGGGCGACGCGGGCTTCGCAGCAGGAATGGTGAGAGCTAGACTCGGTGTGTTGGGCCGGCTTCCCTGGCTGGACAGAGCCTGGTCCTCCTGCCCCAGCCCCGCCTTCTTGTCCTCCCTGGCCAGCCGAGAGCAACCAGTCTGTGTCAGCCCTGAGCTGGGGACACATAATAAACAAACCTGCCCAAGGCCC
Source organism: Eidolon dupreanum (assembly GCA_028627145.1). NCBI lineage: Eukaryota > Metazoa > Chordata > Mammalia > Chiroptera > Pteropodidae > Eidolon > Eidolon dupreanum. The sequence continues at coordinate 94,926,532 of CM053508.1, read as the reverse complement.
TGCCCTGGTGAGGCTGACATTCTCTCGGGGTGACACAGTTCATGGTTCATGACCAAGTGAACGTAGGTATTCATATCGAGTACTCATAGGAATTTATAAATCATACTAAGTTCAAGAAAGAAAGAACAGGGTGTGGCAATACGGTACAGCAGAGGTCGGCCCCAGATTACTGTTGATGTTCCAATAGGAAACAATCACCGAGATACACGGTTGGGTAGAAAAAAGCCAGAAGGTGTGTGCCTTACAAATAGGTGACATCTGAATGGAGGTGAAAGTAGCCTTAGAAGCATGGAGTGGAAGGCCTGCAGGCAGAAGGGGCAGGATGTGCAAAGGCCCTGAGGCGGAAGGAATTTGTAGGACAAAGACCAGCAAAACTCTGGGACATCATGAGTGCGGGGGAGAGCGTGGGCCACCTCAAGTAGCACTGCGGGGAAAGTTAGCCGTGTTTTGTAGATGGGAAACTAAGGCTTGGGAAAGGAAGTCTTTGCCCAAGGACACACAGCATCGGGGTGGGGACTGTTGCTCAGGCTCTTAACCACCAGGACAGTGGTTCTTAGTGAGGGATCCCAGACAGGCAGCGTCAACATCACCTCCCAAGTCCCGTCCCAGAACCACCACATCAGACACAGAGTGGGAGCGGGGATGTGGAGCTCAGCAGTCCATGGTTAACAAGGCTTCCAGAGGGTTCTGACATGGTCAAATTTGAGTACCACTGAGTCAGGCTCTCCTGCTTCCCCAGGCTTTGCTCCCGCCTCTGAGGGATCGCCGTTCTGTGGGTTGGACGGTGGTCCCTGAAAAGATATGTCCACATCTTAACCCCCAGAACCTCATATGGAAAACAGGCCTCGGTAGTTATAATTAGGCTGGGGACCTTGAAATGAAGAGGTCATCCTGGATTATCCAGTGAGCCCGAAATTCAGTGACAACGGCCAATTTGAGAGTGAAGAGGAGCAAGTGGGACCACAGAGGCAGAGATTAGAGTGACGCGACCACAAGCCAACAAGTGCCAGCAGCCACCGGAAGCTGGGAGAGGCGAAGAGAGGTCCTCCCCTAGAGACTCTGGAGACAGTGCGTCCCTGCCAGCACTTGATTTCAGACTTTTGACTTTCAGAACTGAGAATAAATTTCTGTCGTGTTAAGCCACCAACTTTGTGCTGATTTGTTGCGGCAGGCACAGGAAACAATACACTGTCTGATGGAGAAGGGAGAGCAGTGGCCCCCAGCCTGACTTCCCACGTGCGACCAGCGACAGAGCCCACCAACCTCCCAGTCATGGCACCAGGCACAGCACCTGGCACCGGCTGCTCCTGTCCTCTTCCCGAGAGCTCTGAATCTTCTTGTGAATGGGATTTGGAGTCGCTGAGATGTAAAGAGAGGGCGGAGCAGTGCCGAGGTGGATCGGGACCAACTCAATGACTTAGAAACTGGGCTGCAAACTGGAATCTGATCTGAGGACTCTGGTGAGCTATGAAGGGTTCGCGGAGAGGAGAGTCGTGGCTGGATGGCTAGTGTGAAGGGTCATCCTGGAAGTCAGATGCTAGCATGAGAAGCTCGGATGCTACCTGGGCCACCCTCCCTAGGGGTGCCGACTCTGGGGCTAGACTGCCCGGGTTCAAATCCCAGATCTGCCACTTCCTGGCTGTGTGACCTTGAGCAAGTCACTTCACCCTTCTGTGGCTCAGCTTCCTCATCTGTAAAGTGGGTTTAACGATAACACCTCCCTTAGAGGCTCACTTTGTTCATACACACAAAGCACAAAGGACAGTGCCTGACACGCAGCAAGCAACCCATAACTGCTATTATGGGCATACTTCATTTCATTGTCCTTTTATTTTTTATTTTTTTAATTTATGCCTACAGCACCTGGTCTTCCTAGGTGGTCTCCCATCTAAGTACTAACCAGGCCTGACCCTGCTTAGCTTCCGAGATGAGATATCGGGCTTGTTCCGGGTGGCATGGCTGTAGACCATGGACCATGGCTCCACTGGGGCATGAACCCAGGACCTTCTGCTTGTAAAGCAGACGTGCTAACCGCTACACTATGGAACCACGTCCTGCCCTTCATTTTTTAAAAATTGCACTTCGCTTTATTGTACTTCATAGGTGTTGCGTTTTCTACAGATTGAAGGCAAGACCCTCCATCAGCAAAAAGATCACTGCTTGCTTTTTTGTGATGCTCCCTTTACTGCGGTGGCTTGGAACCACACCTGCCAGGCCTCTGCGGTCTGCCTACATTGTTGCATTTATTACCTCATTCAGCTCCGCAGCTGTCCACGTGGAGATGCCTCCCAGAACTGTGCCTCAGCCCTGACCCCTCTCATCCTGTCACCTCCTGGCATGCAGATGGAATGCTGCATTTCCTGCCCCTCCCCCATCTGTTCTGGCCTCCACCTTCTCTCAGCAAAAGGTGCCACCTTCTGCCCATTGCTCAAACCCTCCAGGTCAATCAAGCCTCTCTATCTCCAGAAGAGATCCTGAACCTGTCCTCTGCCAGCCACTCCACCCTCCCTGGGCCTGTCCACCCTCGTCTGCCTTCACTCAGTCAGAGATCACTTATGTCTACTCGTTTCCCAGCTGAAACCTTCTCCATAGTTTCACTTGAAAATTGTCACACTTAGAAAAATCTTGTGCAGCTGCCCAATCTCTCTCTTACCTCATCCCCTCTCCCCCCCTCCTCTCCAGCCACACCGGCCCCCCTGCTGTGCCCCAAAAACACCTCAGGGCTTTCCCACTTGCTGTTCCCCCTGCCTGCACATGCTCTTCCCCCAGCCCTTTACACAGAGAGCTCCTTAGCCTTCTTCAAGACTCTGCTCACATGTCGCCTCCTCCAGAAGCCCTCCCTGACCATCCCAGTTAAAATACGTTCCTCCTCTCTGTCATCACAGCCTATTCTTCACCTTCGAAGCTCTTAGCCCTGTTTGTCAATTAACTAGTTGCTCACTGATTGTCGAAGCCCATCTCTCCCCCCTCAAGTCCAAAAGATCCACAGGGACAGGAGTCTGTCTGTACTTTCCCTGTTGTACCCTCAAAGCACAGGGCTCAGCCACTGTGGATGCTTAATAAATTATCTTTTGAAAGAATAAGAGGTAGAAAAGGCTTCCTTCAGAGAAGCCTGACAATTATTTACTATATATTTTTTTCTTCATATAAATGAGGCCCACTGTTCTACAGCTTACTTTTTTCACTCTATATGCTTGTAGATATTTCCTTGTTAATATGTAGACAGTTGCTATAGTCTTTCTGTTTTGTTTCTTATCGAGCTATTATTTCCATACAATAAAATACACCCTTTAAAATGTACAGTCTGATGAGTTTTGACAAATGTCTACACCTGTGTAACTACCACCACAATTAAGACAGAACATTTTTATCTCCCCGAGAAGTCCACTCCATGCCTCTTTGCAGTTCGTCCCCCCAGCCCAGGCTACCACCGCCATGCTCTCTGATTCTGATTACTGGTGCTTTTTCTAGAATTTGGTATAAATGGAATCACACAATATGTGCTTTCTTTTGGCCCGGCCTTCATCACTCTCCGTGATGATTTTAGTTTCACCTACGTGGTTGCATGTTTCAATAGCCCAGGGCTTTTTCTTACTCAGACTATTCCATGGTCTGGACGGAGTGTGGCTACCTTCATCTGCTGATGGACACGCGAGTTGATTTGAAGCTACAGTTGACTCTTGAACAATGCAGGAGCGAGGGGTGCTGACCCCCATGTGGTTGAAAATCCACTAAAACTTAACTGCTAACAGCTTGCTGTTGATCATCCGGAAGCCTTACCGATAACATAGTCAATTACCACATATTTTGTATGCTATATGTATTATATACTATATTTACAATAAAGTAAGCTAGAGAAAAGCAACCTTTATTAAGAAAATCCTAAGAAAGAGAAAATAGCACTTCTACTATTTGTTGGGAAAAAATCCGCATGTAAATGTTATCAAAGGGCCAGCTGTATTATGAGAAAGTGTTGTGTGCGGGTCTTTGTGGGGACATATCTTCTCTCATCTTGGGGCTAAATCTTAGGAGTGGGATCGCCAGGCTGTAGGGCAGGATAGTCGGTTTTATAATGAAATTGTCAAATTGTTTCCCAACGTAGTCTCACCATTGCTCATGCTTTTTATTTTACTTCTTTTTACTTTTCCATTAGAGTTGACATTCAATATTATTTTATATGTTTCAGGTGGACAGCATAGTAGTTAGACATTTATAGAATTTTCAAAGTGATCCCCCCAATTAGTCTAGTATCCACCTGGCACTATACATAGTTATTACAATATTATTAACTATATTCCCTATGTTGTACTCCACATCCCCGTGTCTATCTTGTAACCGCCAATTTGTATTTCTTAATCCCTTAACCTTTTTCATCCAGCCCTCCAACCCGCCTCTCATCTGGCAATCACCCGTTTGTTCTCTGTATCTCTGAGCCTGTTTCTGTTTTGTTTGTTCATTTATTTTGTTCTTTGGATCCACATGTAAGTGAAACCATATGGTATTTATCTTTCTCTGTCTGATTTATTTAACTAAGCATAATACCCTCCAGGTCCACTCATGTCATTGCAAATGATAAGATATCATTTTTGATGGCTGAGTAGTATTCCATTGTATATATGCACCACCTCTTTTTTATCCAATTGTCTATTGATGGGCACTTAGTTTGCTTCTATATCTTGGTTTTGTAAATAATGCTGCAGTGAACATAGGGGTGCATATATCTTTTCAAATTAACATTTTGGTTTTCTTCAGATAAATACCCACAGTGGGATTGCTGGATCACATGATAGTTCTATTTTTAATTTTTTGAGGAACCTCCAAACTATTTCCATAGTGGCTGCATCAATTTGCAATCCTACCTATGGTGCACAAGGGTTCCCTTTTCTCCACATCCTCGCCAACACTGGTTTTTGATTTATCGATGATAACTACTCAGACATGTGTGAGGTGACATATCTGCATTTCTCTGATGATTAGTGATGTTGAACATCTTTTCATATGTCTATTGGCCATCTGTTTGTCCTCTTTGGAGACATTCCTATTCAAATCCTCTGCCCATTTTTTAATTGGATCGTTTGCTTTTTTGGTGTTGAGATGTATGAGTGCTTTATAAATTTTGAATATTAACCCCTTATCAGATGTATCATTGGCAATATATTCTCCCAATCAGTCGGTTGTCTTTTTGTTTTGTCGATAGTTTCCTTTGCTGTGCAAAAATTTTGTGTTTGATGTAGTCCCATTTCTTTATTTTTTCTTTTGTTTCCCTTGCCTAAGGAGATATGTCAGGAAAAAAAATATTACTAAGAGCAATGTCAGAGAGTTTACTGCCTGTTTTCTTCTAGTTTTATGGTTTGGGGTCTCATGTTTAACTCTTTAATCCATTTTGAGCTTATTCTTGAGTATGATGTAATAAGATGGTCCAGTTTCACTTTTTTGCATGTTATCTGTCCGGTTTTCCCAACATCATTTATTGAATAGACTGTCTTTACTCAATTGTATATTCTTCCCTCCTTTGTTATAGTTTAAATGACCATATAGGCATGGGTTTATTTATGAGCTCTCTATTCTGTTTCTTTGATTTGTAGGTCTGTTTTTATGTCAGTACTATGTTGTTTTGAGTACTATAGCCTTGTAGTATAGTTTGATATCAGGTAACATGATACCCCCAACTTTGTTCTTCTTTCTCAAGATTGCTGTGGCTATTTGGGGTCTTTTACAGTTTTATATAATTTTTTTGATTATTTGTTCTAGCTTTGTGAAAAATCTCAGTATTTAGATAGAAGTTGTGTTGAATCTCTTGATTTCTTTGGGTAGTACAGACATTTTAGCAATGTTAGTTCTTCCTATCTATGAGCACGGTATATGCTTCCATTTATTTCTATCTTCTTCAACTTCTTTCTTCAATGACTTGTAATTTTCCTAGAACAGGTCTTTTACTCCTTCATTAAATTTATTCTTAGGTATTTTTTGATGCAATCGTAAATGGGATTGTTTTCTTAATTTCTCTTTCTGATGTTTCATTATTATTGTATAAAAATGCAACTGATTTCTGACTATTAATTTCTGACTATTAATCCACTACTGTAGTGAATTTATCAGTTCTAACGGTTTTTTGGTGGCATCTTTAGGGTTCTCTCTATATAGTATCATGTCATCTGCAAATAATGACAGTTCTATTTCTTTTCTTTTCAATTTGGATGCATTTTACTTATTTATTTTTTTTGTCTGACTGCTATGGCAAGGACTTCCAATACTATGTTGACTAAAAGTGGTGAAAGTGGACATCTTTGTCTTGTTCTTGATCTCATGAAAAACTCTTTTAGCTTTTCTTCATTGAGTATGATGTTGGCAGTGAGTTTGTCATATATGGCCTTTATTATGCTGAGCTCTTTATGCTTCCCACTTCACTGAGAATTTTTATCATAAATTGATGCTGGATTTTGTTAAACATTTTTTTCCCATCTATTAATATGATCATATGATTTTTATCTTTCGAATTGTTGATGCTGTGTATCACATTAATTGATTTGTAGATATTGAACCAAGCTTGCATCCCAGAAATAAATCCAACTTCATCATGGTGTTTGATATTTTCAATGTATTGCTGAATTTGATTTGCTAATATTTTGTTGAGGATTTTAGCATCTGTGTTCATCAGGCATATCGGCCTATAATTTTCTCTCTCCTCCTCCTACTCCTCCTCCCCTTCCTTCTCCTCCCCCTACGACCCCTCCTTCTTTTTGTAATGTCCTTTATTTGGTTTTTGGAATCAGGGTAATGGTGGCCTTTTAAATGAGCTTGTGAACATTCCTTCCTTGAATTTTTTGAAATAGTATGAAAAGAATTGGTTAATTCTTCTCTAAATATTTGGTAAAATTCGCCTGTGAGCCATCTAGTCCAGGACTTTTGTTTGTGAGAAAATTTTTGATTACTGATTCGATTTTGTTAGTAGTAATCGGTTAGTTCAGATTTTCTGGTTGTTGGTTGTTGTTTTTTTTTTTTGACTCAGTCTTGGAAGATTGTATGTTTCTAGGAAGTTATCCATTTCTTCTATATTGTTCAATTTGTTGGCCTACAATTGCTCATAGTATTTTTTAAATAATTTTTTGTATTTCTGTGGAGTCAGTTGTCACTTCTCTCTCATTTCTGATTTTGTTTATTTGGGTCCTCCTCTCTCTTTATGAGTCTGGTTAAAGGTTTATTAATTTTTTTTCTTGTTCCAAAGAATCAGCTCTTGGTTTCATCAATCTTTTGTTCTGTTTTTTTTTTTTTTTTTTTTTTTTTTAAGATTCTATTTCATTTATTTCCACTCTGATTTTTATTATTTCCTTCCTTCTACTCGCTTTGGGCTTTGTTTGCTGTTCTTTTTCTACTTCTTTAAGTGTAAGGTTAGACTGCTTATTTGAGATTTTTCTTGTTTCTTGAGGTAGGCCCAGATTGCTATGAATTTTCCTCTTAAGACTGTTCTCGCTATGTCCCATAGATTTTGGATCATTGTGTTTTCACTTTCATTTGTCTCAAGGTACCTTTTCATTTCTTCCTGGATCTCACTGATAACACATTCATTGTTTAGTAGCATGTTATTTAGCCTCCAAGTGTTTGTGTGTTTTTTAGTTTTCTTCTTGCAGTTGATTTCTAGTTTCATACCACTGTAGTTGAAGAAGATGTTTGCTTTGATGTCAATCTTCTTAAATTTACTGAGGCTTGTTTTGTGGCCTAACATGGTCTATCTCGGAAAATGTTCCATGTGCACTTGAGCAGAATGTATATTCTGCTGCTTTAGGGTGAAATGCTCTAACAATATCAGTTAAATCCATTTGCTCTAGTTTGGCATTTAGGTCACTGTTTCTTTCTTGATTTTATGTCTGGAAGATCCATCCATTAGTGTCGATGGGGTGTTAAAGTCCCCTACTGTGACTGTGTTACTAGTGATCTCTCTGTATTACTGTGTCAGTCAATATTTGCTTTATATATTTAGGTGCTCCATTGTTGGGTGTATAAGTGTTCCCTAGGGTTATAATCTTTTGTTGGATTGATCCCATTATCATTATGTAATGTCCTTCTTTGTCTCTTATTGTAGTCTTTGTTTTAAAATCTATTTTGTCTGATATAAGTATTGTTACCCCAGCTTTTTTTTATTTCCATTTGCACAAAATATCTTTTTCCATCCCTTTACTTTCAATCTGTGTGTGTCTTTCTATTTGCAGTGGGTCTCTTGTAGACAGCATACATATAGTTCTTGTTTTCTTATTCATTCAGCTACCCTATGTCTTTTGATTAGAGTATTTAATCTATTTACATTTAAAGTGAGTATTGATAGGTACAAAGTTATCACCATTTTATTATTCATATATATTTTTTCTTCTTCTCCTTCTTCTTCAAGTTCCTTTAACATTTCTTATAATATTGGCTTGGTGGTGATAAATTCCTTTAGCTTTTCCTGTCTGGGGAGCTCTTTCTCTCACCTTTAATTTTAATTCATAGCCTTGCTGGATAGAGTAGTCTTGATTGTAGGTCCTTGCTTTTTATCACTTTGAATATTTCATGTCAATCCCTTCTGGCCTGTAAAGTTGAGAAATCAGCTGGCAGTCTTATGGGAGCTTCCTTGTAGGTAACAGCTTTTCTCTTGCTGCATTTAGGATTTTCCTTTTGTCTTCAACTCTTGGCATTTTAATGATGCTGTGTCTTGGTGTGGGCCTGTTTGGGTTCATCTTGTTTGGGATTCTCCATTTTTCCTAGACTTGTATGTCTATTTTCTTCACCAGGTTAGGGAAGTTTTCAGTCATTATCTCTTCAAATAGGTTCTCAATCCCTTGTTCTCTCTCTTCTCCTTCTGGTATCCCTATGATGCAAATGTTGTCATGCCTAATGTTGTCCCAGAGCTCCCTCAAACGATCCTCTTTTTTTTTTATTCCTTTTTCTTGTTACTGTTCTGATTGCATGTTTTTTGCTACCTTGTCTTCCAAATCACTGATTTGATTCTCTGTTTCATCTAATCTACTGTTGATTCCTTCTAGTGTATTCTTCATTTCAGTTATTGTATTTTTTATTTCTGACTGGGTTTTTTTTTTTATGGTCTTCATATCTTGTTTTATGCTCTTTGTCGAAGTTCTCACTGAGTTCATCTATTCTTCCCCTAAGTTCATTGAGCATCCTTATCACCAGTGTTTTAAACTCTATCTGGTAGATTGCTTGGCTCCATTTCATTTAGTTCTTTTTCTGGACTTCTCTCCTGTTCTTTTTTTGGGGGACACATTTCTTTGTTTACTAATTTTGGCTGCTTCTCTGTTTGTTTCTATGTATTAGGTAGGTCTGCTATGTCTCTCAGTCTTAGCCAAGTGGCCTTATGTAGTAGGTGCCCTGTGTGGCCCAGTGGCACAGCCTCCTTGATCACCTATTCTGGGTGCTCCAGGAGTATGCTTTCTGTGGGTTGTGTGTGCCCTCTTGTAATTGAGCCTTGATTGCTGTTAGCACATCAGTGGGTGGGATTGACTCTTAGGCTGACTGGCTGTGAGGACTGGCTACACCTACAGCATGAGCTGTTATGTAAAGACTGACCTCATGGAGTAGGATTCCCCTCAGCAGGCTCATGTGCCTGTCGAGACCATCTTTTGGGTATACCACTTGTGGGGCTAATCATGTGGTGCTCCGTTGTGGTCTGAAGCCTGGCTACAGGTGTTGGTTCTGGGGCTCCTTGAGAGCGGCTCCCATGTGACCTCCTGGGGCTACCTGGTAGGAACTGCAAACTATCTGCACTTGGTTGCTGCCTGTGTTGGACCTGGAGGTACATGGGAGAGGCCAGGCTGCGAACCGAGGCTGGATGCCACCAGTACTGGGCCTGGGGTAGCTCAGCCAAAGGCCCAAAGCACTCCAAGTTCTGAGGTTCAGCAACTGAGCCTTGGGTTGTCTGTGAGTTGGGTGAGATGGGGTCCCAGGGAGTCACCAGGGTGGGGCAAATCTCAGGTTAGTGCCAGCGCTGAGCCTGTGGTTACTCTCGAAAGTCTCAGATCACACTGAGGCCAGCGGCAGCCCACCTTGGGCCCACAGTATCCCCCCCACTCCCAGATTTGTTCAAGAAATACTAGTTGCCCACCACTGGAAGTGACTCCTCTGCTGAGATCTCAGGGTGGGGCTGGTTGCCTAGCCCCAAAACCGCCTCCAGCAATGCAAGAGTCAGGTGGGGCAGGGTCTCCGAGAGTCACCAGGGTGGACATGCTCCTGCTTTTTAACATGTCATGACAGATGAAGGATGGTTTTTGGGGAAGGGTGCCGTGTTGGTCACCTAGGCCCTGGCCTGTTTAGAAAATAGCCTTTCAGAGGTCAGGCTGCCACACTGGGACCTTTTACCACTTGGAAGGTGGAGAGTTTGAGACCTAATGTTGAAAGCCACTGGCTTTGCAGTGTGGGTCGTGTTCCTGGATCCCTCAACTTGAGGTAAAAAATGTCTCTCATAGTAGGAACGCGAGGGTGGGGTGCTTCTTAAATTTTAGGTTCTGGGGGGCCGAGGGACTGAATGAGACTCCTGGGAGAGGGGCTTGAAAAATATACATTTTAAATAAGCTCCCCGGGTGAATATGATGTGCCCTAAAGTTTGGGAACCTCTGAGTATAGGGACATGGGTGAGAGGGCAGGGCATTCTAGGCAGAAAGAACTTCACGAGCAAAATCCCTGAGATGGGAGAGAACAAGTCCTAGAGGCCTCTAATGTCAGCCAAAGAGTTGGGACTTTTCTCCTGAGGGCACTTGGGAGCGATGGGCGGTTTAAGTGGGAGACTGAGAGGTTGGGTAACAGTACCTCCATTCACAGATCAAAAGCAAGAGAGGCGAAGTGACCCCTCCAGAGGAAGTGAAGACCCCCATGGCTGCCACCTTGAGATGGTGATGTGGAAACCATGGCGGGCTGGGGGCAGGCTGGGGGCAGGCAAAGGAGGGGTGTTGGTTTCCATCCTTTGGACTCTCCCCTGCCCTTATTTTTAGGTCTTTGGTTCCTGCCACTCCCTGCCCTGGATTCTGACATGAGGACAGTTCTGACTCCACTCACCACACTCCTGCTGTGGCTCTGCCCCTTCTTCCTCCTTCTCCTCTTCCTCCAATGAAGACAGGTGGGCAGGTGGCCAGAAACAGGTGTGGGGTTTGCGTTTGTGGTGACTAGGGGGAGTGTCTCTGGTTGTGCAATCATGTGTGTGTTGTGAACTCTGTGAATGTTTGTCTGGGAATCTCCGGGGACTTCTAGGTGCAGGGGGCCTAGGCTCTGGTATGCATTAATTGATTTGTCCCTTCCCATGGGTCTTCCCCATTCCCCAGGACCCCGGCTAATCCCCAGATTTCTCAGGATGGGTCACTTCACCTCTCTTGATCTGTGAATAAAGGTATTATTATCAGTTTCCACCTCCTGGAGTGTTGTGAGGTTCAGTGAGTTAAAGACAGATACTCAATAAATATGACCATTATCTCCTGTCTGCTTCTGAGTGAGCCAGTGTTTCTCCCTGGGGGTGAGCTGAATCCATGTCCCTGTATATCTCATCTGAGGCTCTATGTATCCAACTCGCCACATACCAGCTGTGCAACCTTTGGTGAGTCACTAGTCTTCTCTGTGCCTCAGTTTCCTCATCTGCAAAATCGGTATAACAACAGTATCGATTTCCTAAGGAGGATGTGGAGATTGAATTAAGCACCCCACCTAAAGAACTTAGGACAATGCCTGGCACACAGGCAGCCCTCAATTACATGAGCATCATCATCGGGGTGTGAGCTCAACTCCCAGTGTCCACAGCTCATGTCTCTCGGCGAATCTGGGGCAGGAAGCGCCTGTGGAAGCCCATGGGGTTATCTGGGGCAGTAAGGGACCAGCCTGAGAGGGCAGTGTCTGTTTCCTGATCTGCGAAGTGGGGATAATCACGGCACTCCACAGAGGACTGGAGTGCAGATGACATGGGCCAGAGCGCGCAGCATACAGCTCCCATCAGTTTGCTGTGACTTTTCCTTAACAACAGCAGGACCTCCTTCCTTATCGTCCTAGAGGATAAAGTGAACTTGTAAACACTTAGTCAAGTGCCTAGCAGGCAGAAAGCACTCTGTAATCTCTGTGGAACTCTGCGCCTGTGCTTACCTGGACCAGGTATGGGATGTGGCATGGGCAGGATGTGGCCATGGGCTTCTGGCTTTACAGGTTTCCCCGACACCCCACTTCCTCCGCACCCAATCTCCTGCCCCCACCATTGCCCCACCCCTCGCTCCAAACTCCCCATGACCTCTGTGAGAGGATTTGGCAGCCTGTGTCACCCGCCCCAGCCCCAGGAAGGGGTCACAGGCACCTGAAAACCCAGGTGGGATTGCTGCTTCCCCCTGAGCTGCTACCTCAATGTCTTCTTGGGGTCCCCCACCTCTGTGACTCCTCATCTCAGACTCTGGGTCTCTTTCTGCCCTTCACCCCCTACCTTGGTTTCTAGAACAGGAAATGTCAGGGCCCCAAGGGCGTGTCCCAGGTGAGCGCAGAGGAGGAAGTAGGAGAAGCAGGACCTCCTCCCTCTACCCTCACCTCCTCTGCTGAAGCGGAGGGTCTTCATTAATTAACCTCTTAATCCCGCCAGGCCAGATCTTAATGAGGTAGATGGGCCTGATTAGAGAGCAGGGAGCCCTTGCATTAGCTCATCTGCCACACCCCTCTCCAGGGCGGGGGCCTGGGTCCGTGGCCGGCCGGGGGAAACTGGGGCAGGAGGCCTGGGAAACTGAGGACGGCTGGGCGAGGAGGGGGCTGGAGGTCCCAGACTACTGGGACCTGGAGGAGACGACCTGGGCTCCTAAGCCGGAGGGAGGAGGACACTCCGTGGGGTGACTCCTAGGTCTGAGGGAGGAGGGCCTGGGGGCCTAGATCCTCCCCCCAACACACCCTCTCTTAAATGCCAGCTGGAACGGCCCGCCCCTCCTGCCCCCAGTTAACCCAAGTCCTGCGGAGGAGCTGGGACAGTCGACCCGACCCGACGGATGGAGGACGTGCAGGAGCCACACGCGCTAGGCGGCGAGCCGGAGGCGGGGGATCCCTCCAGCCCCCAGGAGCCGCGGTCGCCGCCCCCTCCGCCGTCGCCGCCGGCGCCCGCCGCCCCCGAGAGCCCCCGGCTCCCCGCGCCCGAGCAGCCGTCCGAGGCCCACGCCCGGCAGCTGCTGCTGGAGGAATGGGGGCCGCGCGGCGGGAACCTGGAGCTGCCGCCCAGCCTCACCTGGAAGCTGCTCTTCCTGCGGCGGCCGCTCTACCGCAACCTGCTGCGCTCGCCCAACCCCGAAGGTGCGGGCGGCGCGCGGAGCTCGGGGCCGCTCAGCGGGGCCGTCGCGGCTCGGTTCTTCCTCCCCCGAGCCCGTACGCAGGCCGTGTCTTCCTTTCCGTCTTTTCCTTGTCTCTCATCTGTTTCTGCCTCTGCCTCTTTGTTTCTGTCCCTTGGCGCCTCTGCCTCCTCGCGTCTCCCGTTGTCCCACGCAGCATCTCTGTCTACGTTTCTATGTCATGCGTCAAGCGTCTCTGTCTCTCCCTGGTGCTCTCCTTCCTTCCTTCTCTCTCTTTCTCCCTCCTTCTGCCTACATTCTAAGTCTCTTTCTCTTGGCGCTTCCCTTTGTCTCTGATCTTGTCTCACCGGAAGCGCCACCCCCCACCCGGGCATTGTCCCTTTTCCCCAGGACTTTCTCAGGGCTCTCCCTGGGCCCTGACTCGTTCATCCCCGCCGGGCCGGTGTGGCCTGGCAGGTAGGGCACAGATTCCTGCCCTTCCAGCAGAAGAGGGGCGAGTGGTGGGGTGGAGGGTGGCCAGGTAGGGTACGGGAGGGTGTAGACTGGGGCAGCTAAAGGCTCCAACTCGTGCCCATTTCAGGCATCAACATTTATGAGCCAGCACCTCCTACTGGTCCCACGCAGCGGCCCCTGGAGGCTCTGGGTGAGTGCTTGGCGGCTGGACACCAGGGGAGGAGGCAGGCCTGGTGAATGGCCGCGTTCTAACCTCTTCCACCTGGCAGGGAACTTCCGTGGGTGGTACATTAGGACTGAGAAGCTCCCGCACGACCTCAGGTGAGTGGTTAGGGCGCGTGTGGCCTGTGTTGGCTTCCCTCCTCCAGCCTTCCTTGCTGTAAGACCCAGAGAAACTGACTTTGCCTCTTCGGTCCTCAGTTTCCTGCTCTGGGTTAGTCATCAGAGAGAATGCTCATAATACACACAGCACAGGGTCTGGCCAAGTCTGGCTTGCACATAGTAGGTGTTCAATAAATAGCAGCTATTATTGTTCCTTGTCTAAACCTCTTTCTTTGGGAGAGGGACAGTCCCCAAGCCTCCATCTATGTACATGAGACCAAGCCCTGCTTCTGCACAGCGGGCGAGATGGTGTAACTCAGGGGCTCAGGGGCACACCCGCCCTGGGCTGGCGTCTCGGTTCTGACACTCCTTTGCTGCTTGACCTTGGGCAGGTCACTTGTCTTCTTGACTCTCGGTTTCCCCACGTGCAACACGGGGTTTTGAGTGGATCCCCTTCTGAGGGCATGCTGGGAACTGAGCCTGTAAGGCGCTGGCTGAGTGAGTGCTCAGTGCCCTTACGTGGGCACCCTCGATGTGAGGGTGCTTGGGTCAGGGTTTCCTGCTCCCTGGGGCCACGCCAACTGGGGAGAAGCCCAGGAATGGCAGCGGGTCCCAGAGCCCACATCCCTGTGCCCTGTCTCACAGCTGGACGGTGAAGCAGCAGTGTGTGGATCTGCTAGCCGAGGGCCTGTGGGAGGAGCTGCTTGACGACCAGCAGCCAGACATCACAGTCATGGACTGGTACGCGCTTCTGCCCCACCGGGTCGCACGTGGGGGCTCCCCAAAAAGCAGGCTTCTCTCCATGCTCCCCTTGGGTCTGAGCTTCCCACCAGGACCCTCCTGCCGCTCCCGGTGCCAGCCCCGCCCTCCTCTCCAGCTCCTCTCTGACACTTCCAGTCTTTGAGACGTGCGGGCCCAAGGCCGTTCCTTCCTCTTTAGATGCTTGTCGCTGTCTGTGCTCACAGATTCCTCCTTATCCTTATCCTTATCCTTATCCTTATCCTTATCCTTATCCTTATCCTTATCCTTATCCTTATCCTTATCCTTATCCTTATCCTTATCCTTATCCACGGCTCCACCAGGAAGCCTTCCCTGTCACTCCCCAGCTGAGTCAGCTGCGTTATGCTACAGTGCCCCAGACTTTCCCCATCCTGGCCCTGACCATTCTTGATTGTTGCTGCCGGTTGACAAGTCTGTCTCCCCCACTGGACTGTGACTCCCATGAGGGCAGGGCATGGGCTGTCTTGGTCACTGCTGTGTTGCCAGCACCACTCAGCCCAAGCGCATGGAGAGGGTGCCAGTGAGTGTGTCTTGAGTGGCGATTGGGGTCAGAGGTTGAGGTCGCGATGTTTGGGCTGCGGTGGCAGCTAAAGGCCCGACCCCACCCCCAGGTATGAAGACAGCCGTCTGGACATGTGTGTCTATGAGCTGCATGTCTGGCTACTGGCAGCTGACCGCCGCACAGTCATTGCACAGCACCACGTGGCCCCCCGGACCTCAAGGAAAGGTCCCTCCAGCTACTGGATCCAGGTGAGACTCCCTACCCTAGCCACCATGCCCAGACATGTGCTCATGTCCCAAGACTTCACAGAGGAAGAAGGGAGGAGAGCAGGGTTTGTGGGTTCCTAATAAGGACTTCTTTCTAACCCCGGGTGCTGCCACAGGTGTCTCACGTGTTCCGCCAGTATGGCCCCGGTGTGCGCTTCGTCCACTTCCTGCACAAGACAAAGAACCGGCTGGAGCCTGGTGGGCTGCGGCGGACAAGGGTGACAGACTCTTCTGTGTCTGTGCAGTTCAGGGAGTGACCAGCTGGCTCGGAGCCTGTTCTGACCCCTTGTTTGATCTATCCACCCCTTGACACCAACCTCAGCACCTCACTGACCCTTAGATGTCCCTGACCTTCAGCACCTCCCTGACCCTCTGGCACCTCCACACTCTCTTAGCCCTCCCCCGATGCTCAGTACCACCCTGTTCCTTCATGACCCCTCAGCTCCTCCCTGGTCACTTACTGTCACTGGGTGCCTTGATCCTGCTTGACCCTTGGCTTCTCATTTGACATTGTCACACAACCCTGAATGCGTGACTCTTTGGCATTTCCCCTGCACTCTCTGGGCCCAACAGGGCAGCGGCCACTTCTTCCTGAGTCAGTGCTTGACATGGGTGCTCAATAAATCCTTGTTGACTGTTTGAATCAATACACGTGCCCAAGGATGCTGAGTATTTCCCTGATCTTTGCTCCTTGGAATTTCACTGAGTTTGTATACCACTCACACATCATCTGATGATTCTCCGACCCCACTACCTTTTGCACCTCCCTCGGCCTCTGATCTCTTCACACATTCCGAATTTATGGCCCCTTAGCATCCCCACCTTCCTCAGTTCTCATATTTCTTAACTCTCAGAATCTCCCTAAATTCCCCTCCTCCCTCCATTCCTGGGTCACCATTCCCCCAGATCTGTCCCTATACCTTTCCTTCCCTCAAGACACTAATTTCTCTTCCCTAGCTCCTTCAGGGCTCTCAAATCCAGATTCCCGTCAAGGGCCCTCATCCCCGGGGGTGGGAACAGATTGCAAATTCACATTTTCAGAAATACACAAAATGTCCTCCATGTGTTGGGGAGGGGACGGTTGAAAGTATTTAACAATCTATATGTCCTAGGCTCTGGCCACTTCCCACAGCAGACCCTGGCTGTAGGCTGGGGTGGAGCCTTGAGGGCCTCCTGCTGCCCCATGCAGAGTCCCGAGCCTGGAGGTTCCTGGCAGGCCAGAACAGCAGGGGGACACTCGGGGAATGGCTGTCTACTGAAAAATGTGGGCAGCATATCAGTGTTTAACAATCAGCCAGGGTACCATTGTATGCTACACACATGTCTTGTGGGTGTGTCTTTGTGCACACCTAAATCCATGACAGAATCTATGGCGTGTCCCCATCCACAGCATTGTCCCACCCTGCTCTCTCCCCCATCCCACCCCAGTCTGTGTGGACTTGGGTTCCCAAGCGCAAGCAGATGGCAGACAGGGACAAGTGCACAAGGGCTGTATTGCAGGGAAGGCGGAAAGCTCTTTTCTTTTGGGACTTAGGGCCTTCAGCAGATTCCAGGGACAAGGCCAGATGAGGGGCATAGCATTTTGTGGAGGCTGGAGATGAGGGACCTCAAAGGCATCAGTAGCACCTGAAACAGAATCAAAACTTATCACTGGGGACTGGCAAGGGCTCAGGTATCCAGGGTATGGGAGGTCCTAGAAGCCTGAGATGGGGTGGGGGGCTGAAGCTGGGCTCTGACTTCAGGGGCTAGGTGTCCTGGCCTGAGAGTTTGGGGCTGGGGGCTCTTGGAACTGTTGGGGGGAGAGGGGCAGATGGGGTGGTTTTAGAGGGTGCTATGGCCAGTGAGCTTGAATACGTGAGTACAGAGTGGGCTCAGGGGCCTCCAAAGTTGAGTTCTGGGAGTCTCAGAACCTTAACAGGGGCTCCAGAACTGGTTTCCAGAGCTAAGGCTGATATAGAGGGCTGTGGTGGGTGGAAAACACAAGGGTTAGATAGGGCGTTCCTAGAACTGGGTATGGGGTCTCGATGTTAGGGTCAGACTTAGAGCCGGGGAGATACCAAGTAGGTCAGGGAACGCTGGGATATGATGGCTTGGCTTTGAGGGGGGTGGACTGGCTCTGGTTCTGGACTCCAAGGCGAGAGGATTGATGGCTCCTCACCCCTAAGCTAGGCTTGGCAACTCCAGAATTCCCAGACCCTCTTGGACGAGTACAGCTGGGGGTGGGTAGGCAGGTGGGGTTCGGGAAGGTTAGAGGGGCGTGTCCCGGGAATGGAGGGGCAGGGGATCGAGTCCGCTTCTGAGTTTGGGAATCCTAGACCTGGGTCTGAGAGATCCAAGAGGCATGGGCTTGGGGGAGGGGTTGCGGGGGAGGAAGGGAACCTTTAGGACTGATTATAGGGACTCCCCATTGGGGTCAGGGGCTCGGGGGTCAGGACAAACACGGAGGCCGGGACGGGGGGTGGAGCTGGGGCCTGGGCCCCGGGCTTGGAGCTCTAGGCGCGAATGTGCGCTCAGAGGCGCGGGCAGGAGGGCACCTGCAGTAGATGGAGGCGATGGCGTTGGACCAGTCGCCGAAGATGCCCCTGCGGTACTCTTCGAGGCGCGGGTAGGTGCCGGCCGTGAACTTGCGCGTCTTGCCGCGCTTGCCGCGGCCGGACCACACGGTGACCTCACAGCGCTGGGCCACCACGAGCGAGGAGATGACGTTCGTCCAGTCGGAGGGCAGGTAGGGCATGTCGGTGCCCGGCGGCACCGCCAGCTCGGCGCCCCTGCAGCAGTTCTCATAGTAGGGGTCGCTCTTTTCATAGAACTTGGCGCAGGTCCGCGTTCCGTCGGAGCTCTTGAGGTCAGTGGCCCCGGGGCAGGCACCTCGGATGCCAGGGACGGCGGCCAGGGCCAGGACCAGCAGCAAGGAGCGCAGTGGAGACATGCTGTCGCTGACACTTGGGGCTGCGCTGCCAGTGCTTTATGCGCCGGACCGTGGGAAGGGAGAAGCTGTGAGATAAGGAGCTGGGGAGCGAGGGAGAGGGCGCCCCCTCCCCCGGGAGCCGGGAGACCTTCACAGCCCAGACTCGAAACCCACAACTGATAAATACAAGATAGACGTATTTGTATAAAACTCAGCAACCTAACATTTTATGTAGCAAACGGCATTATGAAGGAAGTCAATTAACAGGACTTAGCAGGACTTGAGGACGAGTCACTTGCAACACAGAAGATAACATAAAGTTAATAGGTGTAAGTAGTAAGAGCTTTTAAAAATTGAGGGAGTGTAACCACCACCAGCGCCCCTCCTCCTCCTGCCTCCCCTCCCCACACACACGCACAGAAGGAGAGGCTGAGGGAAGGGAAGGGAAGGCGGGCCTCCAGGATGGACAGGTCCCAAGACCTTGAGAAAGGAGAGGCTGGGAATAAGGAGAGGCCCTGGAGGGGACCTGGTGGAGAGGGGCACATGACATAAAGAGGAGCCGCTCTCTCACCCCTCCCCTCTGGAGCAGATCTGCCTAACAGAAGGTGGGGGACCCAGAATCTGTAAAATATGAGATAGACCTATTTGCATAACACTTAAAAACCATTGCAAAGCAATGTACAAAAGGCTCAGGGAAAGTAGCTATAGTATACAAAGAGTGATTACAAACTGACAAGAAGCGATCAAACACCCTCCCCACCCCCAACCTCTCACTGGGTAAGCCTAGGAGCGTGGGGGGGGGGGGGGAGAGAGAGAGAGAGAGAGAGAGAGAGAGAGAGAGAGAGAGAGAGAAGAGGAGGTCGCCGCCCCTCACCACTGCTTCCTAGGAGCCAGGAGATTTCCTACAAGGTTGAAAATCTTGGATCTATAAAATAAAGGGGATCTATTGAAATATATAAAACTTTAAAACTTCTGTATAGCAAAAAACAAACAAACAAACACAACCTAGTGTGGGGAAAAACAGACAATTCTTGTAACATACAATGAACACTTACCCATCAGCAAGCAGAAATGACACAAGCCAAAAGAAAAATTAGGGAGCAGCACAGAAAGGAGAGGGAGGCTGGGATCTCAGGGTGGGACAGGGCCCGGGGCACCTGGGAACCTGGCTAAGGCCCTTTGGAGGCTCTTCGGAGTTCCTGGACTCCTGACAGATGGGTACAAGGTCAAGAGTGTGGAACAGCTGCTCAGACAGACAACAGTTCAAGTCTGTGGCTCTGTGGATGAGTCCAAGTCTGGGCCTCTGTTTCCTTATCTGTATAGTGGGTAACATTTCTTCCTACACTATAGGATTGTTGTGAAGATTATAAAGGATAATAGAAAGTTCGAGGCTTAAAGGAACAACCTATGGATCCGGGCTGCCTGGAACCAAGTCCCAGCTCCTGCATGAGCTTGTGCACATGCTTCCCCCGCTGGGCCTCATGGAGATGACGGTGGCACCCACCTCGGAACGCTGGCATGAAGAGTGCATGGAGTAATCCCCGTAACAGCACTCACAGTAAGGCCCTCAACAAGTGCCATCGGAGAATTTGCCATTGCTATTATTATGAAAGCCCTTAGCATGGTGCCTGGCACACAGTAAGAGCTCAATAAATGTAAGCCAGCACAATACAACACCGACAACAATCTGCCATTATCCATGGTCATTTAGCTAACCATACTCCCTACTGGTCCCTCAGACGCTGTCCTCCATTTTGACCAGGGCACTGGCTGTGGTTAAGCACCAAGGGCTGGAAACAAAGGAGCGGGTTCAAATTTTGACTGTCACCTTGCTAAGTGACCTCGCTTACTGTAACCTTGGTCAAATGAACTCACCTCTCTGAGCTTCAGTTTCCTCCTACCTTCAATGAGATCATAGAATATTATAATAGAAATAGAAAATAACATAAATTAACTTTATATTATGAAGTAACTTAGAACTCATATTCATAAACATGAACAATCCACATAATTGTTTTTTATAAATATAAATACTTAACATGTCATATTGAATAAAATAACAGCAGAAATATAAATATATATAAAGCGTGAAGTATAGGGCCCAACACACGGTAGCTGCTCAATAAATAAGAGCTATTATGGACTATTCTTATAATGATTCTGAGACTCTGGCCCCTGGCCCGACCCTGCCCCAGACCAGACCTGGATCCTTCTCCCTCCTTTCTTCCCATGACCCCATGAAATCTAATCTCCAGCCGCTAACTTCCCAGCCAGCCTCCTTGATCTCTGTGACACAGAGCTCCCACCCTCCCAGCTCTGCAAGGGCCCAACTCAGGGACTGAGACAGGTAAGTGTAGCATACTTGGATGCAGTCACCTAGAGTCCCACCCTCCCAGGAGGCCAAGAGCTTTAGACGTGGATGGCGACTTGGGACGTAGAGACCCTAAGAGGGAGGCAGATCCAGGGACAGGGACACACGACCCACTGGGCCACAGGACACAGCACACAGCCAGCATCAGAGAGAACCCACAGAGATCATAGCTTTCGCAATCCAGGGACACACACACGGGCAGGGAGGAGGGGACCCCTTTCACACAGTCGGCCACTGATGGTCACTGAATCTCACTGGTGAATTCTAAAGAACTGTACCCACTGAGTGTAGACACATGCTTGATACACAGTCCCAGAAAAACACAGTCCCACACAGTGTGCCCCCAACAGAATCACTCACCTACCATCACCAACAAGCCCCCAGCCCTCGACCACTTCCACCCTACACCCTACAAACCCTCCAACTCAGAGACTCACTGACATGCCTCCGTGAGCACACACATGGTGTCTTCATCCAGAGACAATTTCCTCACTGTTTATTAACATGAACTGGACAAATAGTAGAAAAATAAATATCTCATTACACATTTTTTTCTTCAATTGGAAGAATGTCTTGCCTTTGAGAAGCCCATGAGTCCTTGAGAAAGTCAGATGGTAAATCAATAATTTGAGCACAATGTGAAAAGAGTTATAACAGAAGTACTGCAAAGGACTCTGGGAATGCAGTAAGAAGAATAACAGTATTTTTTTTAATCCACTGATATACTTTGATGCATATAATAAAAAAAAGTCCTCCTTTTCAGATCTCACAACCTTGATTTGACATTTTTCAAACAGAAATTGCCACTAGAAGCAAAAAGAAAGTATTAGTCTCAATCAGGGTACTCGAACATAACATTATCGGTGGCACATGGTTTAAATGAAAACGCGAAGTCTGTTGCATAAATACAGGAAAATATTCAGATAGGTACTTAAGTTCACACTGGAGCATCAGAACTCATTAATTACGCTTCTGTAAAGACGCCACTGAATGGAATTATTTCTCAAGGGCTAATATGACCCTCCAAAGCTGCCATGAGGGATTATTTCTCAAGGGCTAATATGACCCTCCAAAGCAGCCATGACCGTGTGGTTTGGAAACAATAGTTCTCAAAGTACAATCCCTCCACAGACAGCATCAGCGTCCCCGGGGGGGACTTGTTAGAATTACGAATTCTCAGACCCACCCCAGTCCTACTGAATTAGAAATTCTAGGGGTGGAAATCCAACAGCCTGAGTTTTTACACACCCTCCCGGTGATGCTGCTGTACTCTGGAGCTTGCAAACCACTGGTCCTCCAAAGCTTCATATGTCACTGGCTATTTATTACACCTAGAATTTCCTGCATTGATACCTTCATTTGCCCAGCTCATATAAAGCTTATTTCATATAATTTTCCCAATTTAAAAAAATTCATGAGCAAAAGAAAGAAGGTTCTCTCTAGGGGTCCCAGGTAGAGCCTCAAGGGACAGTGCCTGGAACCCAAATGACCAGAATGAACTTGAACTTCTCCAACACAGACACTAGGTCAGTCATTATCTAACTTTAGGACAGAGCTGGAGACAGTTTTCTCAGATACACCTGCCCCAGGTGAGGAGCCTTGTTTCCGAGTCTCCTTAGGTCGATTCAGCAGGTCTGGGTAGGATTCAGGCTCTGCATTTACTACATGCTCACAGGTGATGCCAGGATGCTGGGGGCCGTTGAGTAAGCGACTCTCCACAGACTGGCATCCCAGTGGAGACAGAGCAAGAATACAGCTCCGAATCGGAACCTGCCACCAGGAGGGCATTGCAGGAATTCAGAGGTCAGTAATGCCCGGGCGGGTGGGGGGGCGGAGCGCAGAGAAGTGGTTGATTCTGCAAGAGAAACGCAAATGAAACTTCAGGAGGAAGGCTGAGGAGGAAGCGGAGTCTGCAGCTCTTAGAGGCTGGAACAGCTTTGGCCCAAGTGTCCCTGTAGGTGCACGGTCGAAACTCTAAGCTAAACCCGGAGAGGGGTCGGGGTTTCTCGGGCAGCCCGACGGGTTCGGGCAGCCTCGCAAGGTGGCGCCATAGCACAGCGATTCGTCCAGCAGGCTTGGGAGCTCAGGACCCCGGGTTCAAATCCCAACTTTGCCGTTTATGCGCCCTGTGAACTTGGGCAGGTTACAGAATCTCTGTGAACTTCAGCTCCCTCGTATGGGAAGTGGAGATAATGCACTCTAGAGATAGTTGTAGATTCTAGCTCTGAGGCTTGTAAGGAACGTTTGTTTCCTTTCTTATTGCATATATTGGTCGCTGATACATTCTCTTTTTTTCTTTTATCAGTTTTAAGATATAATTGCAACAGTTTGATTAGTCTTTTCAAATTACTGACGACAACCGACATTTAGCTTTGTAGATCCTCTATTGTATGTTTTTCTTTAATTTGATCTATTTTATTAATAATAATACATAGCATTAGTTTCTATTGTGCATTTGGTTTTTATTCTTTCGTTTTACTTTGAGTTTATTGTGCTGTTCTTCTAACATTTGAGATGACGTTTAACCTGCTAATTTTCAGCCCTTTTTCTTTTTCCACATTTGTCTTTAAGGATTTTCACTTCCTTTGTAGGAGTGTTGTGTGGCTTACCTAAGATAATAAACGTAGCATGCCGACTTCGTGTCAGGCACGCAGAAAGTGCTCAGTATGTTAACTATTAATGTTGGTGTTGATTTTGATTATTATTAATCAAGGACCTTAACGGCACAGAAAGAATCGGGGGGAGAAGCCTGGATCAATTATGCACTGGTTTTCTATTGCTACCATGACAAACAATTTCAAACTCAGTGGTGTAAAACAACACAGATCTGATAGGTCTGGAGGTCAGAAATCCAAAATAGGTGTCACTGGGCTAACATCAAGGTGTGGCAGGGCTACATTCCTTCTGGAAACTCCAGGGGATAATCCATTTTCCTTCCATTTTCTAGTTTCCAGAGGCTCTTTGCATTCCTTGAGTCTGGGCCCTTCCTTCTTCAAAGCCAGCAAATTAGCACCTTCAAATCTCTCTCTGCCCTGACCTCCTGTCTTGCCCCCTCTTCCACTTTAAAGGATTGGACTCACCCAGATATCCCAGGATAATTTCCTTATTTAAGGTCAGCTGATCCGCAGCTTTTATTCCATCTGCAACCTTAATTCCCCCTTGCCATGCAACATCATATTCACAAGGACTGGGGATTAGGACTTGCAAATCTTTGGGAGGGGGTCATTATCCTGCCTATCACAAATTATTATTGAGGTTTATTGTGAATGGGGAGTTATTCGTCTCTCTTATATGAAGAGAGGTGGATGCCGGAGTTGTCTGGGGCTCCAGAGTTATAATGGGCCAAATTCCTTCTGTATTATTACTCCATCATCAACATGTGGCTTCCTCCTCATGGTCCACGATGATTGCTTGACCTCCATCTTTCACATCCACATCCCAGACAACAGCTGAAGAATTGGAAGGATGGACAGAAGAAGGGGATGCCTTACCCTTTAAGAGCCCTTCTCGGAAGTGCCACATAATGCTGCTGTCTACATCAAACTTAGCTACATACAGGTGGCACACGATGCCACAAGAACCTGAGTCTTGACTCAGGTTAGCCATATATACCTGGCGAAAAGTCAAGTCTACAACTTGGTGCCATGAAGCTCAGGTGAGAGGCAGGTTGAGGGATGGCACAGATATCTGGGGTGGGCTGGGGGGAATCCAACCTTTCCACAACCTGGGTATGGTAGAGAGAAGGTTGTCTGTGGGAGGCTGATAATGACCTCCGAAGATAGCCAGGTCCTAATCATGGGACCTGTGAATATGAGCTTGTTTGGCAAATGAGACTTTGCAGATGTAACTGAGTGAAGGATCTTGAGATGGGGAGATTGTCCTGTATTATCTGGGCAAACCCTAAATGGAAAGGCATATCCTCATAAGAGGGAGTCCAAGGGAGATTTGCCTACGGAGGAGGAGGCGTCATGATGGAAGCAGAGATCGGAGTGGTGTGCTTCCAAGACAGAGGAAGGGGCCACAAGCCCAGAGATACATGGGCACTAGAAGCTGAAAAAGGCCAGGACACAGATTCTTCCCTGTATCCTCCCTAAAGAATCAGCCGTGCCGACGCCTTAATGTTCACCCTTGGAGACTCGTTTCAGCCTTCCAACCTCCAGAACTTTAAGAGAATACATTTGTGTTGTCGTAAGCCACTGCGTTTGTGGTAATGTGTTACAGCGGCCATAGGAAATGAAGTATATGACTTTACCCTAAGACTTCCCACATTCCCTAGGACATGTGACTGGTTTAGGAGATTTCCCTGAGAAATTAGGTGTTGGCTGAAGTCTTCTAGAGAACCGAGGTGATTATGGATCCAGCAATTCTACTTCTGGGTATTACTCCCTAAAAAAGAAAGCACTAGTTTGAAAAGATATCTGCACCCCCATGTTTACTGCAGCATTATTTACATAGCCAAGATATAGAAACAACCTGTTTATCAATGGATGAATGGATAAAGAAGATGTGGTACATATATTTAATAGAATACTATTCATACATAAAAAAAGAATAAAATCTCACCATTGATGACAACATGAGTGGACTTTGAGGGCCTTATGCTAAGTGAAATGAGTCAGACAGACAAAGACAAATACTGTATGATCTCACTTATATGCGGAATTTAAAAAACAAAAACAAGCAAACAAATAAAAATCACACTCATACAAACAACAGATTGGTGAGGGGTGGGAAAAATGAGTGAAGGGGGCCAAAAGGTACAAATTTCGAGTTACAAAATAAATAGATCCTGGGGGTCCCATGTACAGCCTGGTGATCATAGTTAATACTATATTAGATATTTAAAGGTTGCTAAGAGAATGGATCTTAAAAATGCTAATCACAAGACAATTCTTTTGTAACTATGTGTGGTGATGGATGTTAACTAGACTTATTGTGGTGATCATTTTGCAACATATACAAATATTGAATCATTCTGTTGTGCGCTTGAAACTAATATAATGTTGTATGTCAATTATATCTCAATTTAAAAAGGTGATTATGGGGAACAGGGGGAGGAAACTTCCAGAAGGCAAGGAATGGATTAGATTGACTGGTGTCTACACACTCAAAAGTGGTAATGGTAATAGTAGTAAAAACAATGATAATAGTAGCAATCAAAGTAATACCAAGAACCGCTAGCACTTTTTGAGCCCTTAATATGTGCTAGATTCTCTGCCAAGGGGCTTACATGCACATTCTCATTTACTCTTCAGGGATACACAATGGGACAGTGATAATGAGCCTGTCGGTTAAGATAGGCTGCATTTCACTGCAGTAACAAACAGCTCTCAGGGGCTTAAACCCACAGGGTTGATCTCTTTCTCATACCACATGCTCATCACAGGTCAGTGTGGGGCTCTGCTTATCCTTGTCCTCACTCAGTTTGACAGAACAGCCAATACTTGGATCATTGTCAATCTCTGGTCATGGGCACAAGCAGATGAAACCTGCACTGACCCTTAAAGCATTGGCCCGGAAGTGACCTATGTCATACCACTCACATCTGTGGGGGGACGGGACAAGTACAAACTTTACAAAGTAGATAAAAAACATTGCCCTTATAGAAATTGCATTCCAGCTGGTGAGACAGGCAATAAACAAAATAGAATAAGTAAAATGATTGAATGCTATGAAGAGGAGTGAAGCAGGCAAAGAGGATGGAGGAGGGCAGGAGCAGTTCTGAGTGGAGCGGCCAAGGAGGCCTCAGGAGGAAACATCCGAGCAGAGACTGGAGATGGGGAAGGAGGAAGTCATGGCGATCACTCCAGGCAGTGTAACAGCCAGTTCAAAGGAAACTTTGAGGAATGGCAAAGAGTTTGTGTATCCGGAGTGGAGAGGTGGGAGGAGAGGGGAAGAGATAGAGTCAGAGAGGTCACAGGGGAAGGTCATGGGAGCCTTATATATGGACTTTGGCCTTTGCCCTGACTAAAACGGTGGCAAGAGAGGGCTCTGACCACAGGAGGAGCCTGACCTGGATCAGTTTTCACAGGGTCCCCCTGGCTGTGGGTGGGGAACAGACTGGGGGCTTCGGGGCAGGAGTGGGGAGCCCAGGGAAGAGGCTCCTGCCATGGTCCAGGTGGGAGAGGGTGGACAGGACCAGGGTGGGGGCAGTGGACAGGGTGAGAAATGGTCAGATTCAGCATGTATTTAGAGACCCGAAGAGAAGAAAAAGGCTGAATAAGAAGGAACTCCACCTGTCTGACAGCTTTGAGCTGGGACATCAGCCTTCTGCGGACTTTAGACTCCAACTGGTACATTGACTCCTTGGGTCTTGAGCCTCCTCGTGTTCAGACTGGAGCTTACAGCATGGGCTCTCCTCGCTCTCAGGCCTTTGGAAGTGGGCCAGACCAGACCCGTGGCAATCCTCGTCTCCAGCCCGCCGGCCAAAGACCTGGGACTTAGCCTCATAACTGCATGAACCAATTCCTCATAATCAAGCTCTCTCCCTCATATAGATAGATACGTGATAGATCGATATAGATATGTAGACATATTCCCTATTGGTTCTGTTTCTCTGGAGGCAGAGAAATGGGCTGTTGCCAGAAGGGATGTGGGGTTGAGATAAAATTTCTTTAACAGAAAGTATAGAAATACACAGAGGAAAATTACAATGAAAAATAAGAGGGAGAATTGTGTAGGGTGCTCTTGTGTGAGAAAGGGGCGGGATCCAGGGTCCTAGTAAAGAAGTTAGACTTAAAAAGGAGGATGCAGCATGTCTAGGCCCAGGTGCTGGTGGGTGAGCAGATGTGGTAATGGGAACATGTGGGATTTCTCTTCTATTGCTTCTGTGTTTTCGGTGGAAGAAGCAAAGCCTTCCACAAGAGTGAGCGTGGGGGAGGGGGAGTTGGAGGTTCAGGGAGAGAGGAGACAGTATGAAATAGCTGTTGGAGGATTATAATAGACAGTGGAGGCCCAAAAGAACCTAAATTTTGATTTTTAAAAATATCTGTCCTCTTTGCTGTGGCCTGAGCCTCCAGGGGACATGGGCCTCAGCCTCACTCCAGGAAGCTGGCCGAATCCCTCCTAGTTGTCCCATGTCCCTTGCCAGTGAATCATCTAGGCTGAGGCACAGGACACAGTTCTGACCAATGAGATCATCATTCATTTTTTTCAATGAATGTTGACTGAGCACTTACTATGTGCTGGGGGCACTGTTTTGGGTGCCGGGCACACAGAGGTGAAAAACAAACAAGAATCTCTGCCCTGTTGGAGCTTATATTCTAGCAGAGAAAGAGACGAGTAACAAACAACAGTATAAATAAGCAAATTTATGCTATGTTAGAAGGTGTTACGTGCTATGGGAGAAAAGTGAAGCAGGGTAAGGGATATGAGGGGAATGAGGGGGCTGCCATTGTTAGTGAGATGTTAGTGTGGGCTTAAAGGGAAGTCTGCTAGAGGGGTTCTGGGAAGAGTTTTCCTCAGAGAAAAAAAGACACACGGTGAGATGTTGTTTCTTTTCTTTCTCTGGACATTGCCAGAGAATGTAATGTCTGGAACTGTGGATGCCACTTTGTGACCATGAGGAGATCCAACTTGAGAATGAGGCTGAAATGCTGAGGACAGCCAGACTGAAAAATGGGAAGAATCTGGACTATTGATAATATTAGTGTGATTTCCTGAATTAGCCAACTGCTGATCTATCTTACCCTCAGGCTTCTTATTCCATACGATTACAAATTCCTGATTGTTTAAGCGAGCTGAATTGGGGTTTTTCATTTCTTAAGGAAAAAAAAATTCTTCGTATACATATTTGTATTTCAAACACAATAGAACACTTCTGTTTGTTCTACAACCATATATGATGTGACAATATTTTATCTAAAAAATAAAAAACAGTCTGTAAGTGCTGAAGATGTTAACAGGGTCCCAGGAATGCAAGAAACCACCCTGCTCTCGCAGACAGTGGGGTGCAGAACTGGAGAGCAACTCAGCACTGTAAACGAGCTCTTCCTAGGAGGGTTTCCATTAACTAACCTCTTTCTATGAATCATTATTCAAAAGACAGCAAAGAAACCTTTAGGATCAGAGTCTTCGTTGCTATTGGCTTATCAGGTGGTCCAGTCTGGATCTGACTTTGAGCTGGTTTCTGTGCACAAGAATCAGGCTAATTTGTCCTTGTTCTTGAAATCAGAATTTAAGATGTGTTAGACTGCCTTATCATTCAAAATATCTTCTCTTCCGAAGTGAGGAATCCATTTCTTGGGGGAAATTATAAATCTCTGCCATATCGAGATTGTCTGGAGCAATAAAATGGGAGTAGAAGTGCAGCGGTGTGAATCATTTCTGGGCAGAAGCTCTGAGAGCCAGGGCATAGTCCATCATGTGCTCTTATCTCTCTACTCAAGACCAGAACTATCCTAGGGCTATGCCTTCATCTTGGATTTCACGAATAGCTGAGACTCAGCCTACCCAAGATGGTAATTGCATGAGTGAGCAATAAACCTTTGTTGTTATAAGCCACAGAAATGTAAGGGTCATTTGTTACCATAGCATAATTCAGCCCAGATGGACTGATACAAGGGTAATCAGTGAGAAGGTGGTTGGTCTCTAGCTTCAGGTTATCCACAGGGATGTCTGATATAACCTGAGAGAGTATAAAGAGGAAAAAGAGATGAGAGTCTAGGACAGAACTCTGTGAAGCTCCAGTATTTAAGAGGTGGGAAGCAGAAAGAGAACCAGAAAATATGACTGAGAAGAAGCAGCCAGAAGCTGAAGAGAGACAAGGAGAGTGTGACATCACAAAAGTCAAAGTGAGAGACAGTTACAACAAGGAGTTGGTGAGGAATGGGTTAGATGCTGCTGACAGGTCTTCTGGAGAAGCGATCATAGAATCTAGCTATGAAGAGATGGGCTGCACGGAGCTCTGAGGGCAGAAGCCAACTGTCGGGGCTTTGGAGACTGGAACAGGTAAGGAAGTGGAGCCAGTGGGAAATAGGGATAGAGAAATAGTTGGAGAGAATAGCATAGATTAAGAAAAAGATTTTATAAAAGGGGAGACTGCTGATGGGCAGTTGCTTATAGAAAGAAAAATTTGAAAAACAGAGGGGAGGAGAGTGGTGACTTAAGGAGGAATGACATGATCAGACACTGGCCCAAGTTAGGAAGAAAGGCAGCTCATTCGTGGCAATGGGGGAAGGTGGGACAGGTGATACAGATGATGAGGAATTTCTACCTGGCATTTTCTGTGAGGGAGAAGGAATGCGATGGAGTAGTGGGTATGAGGAAGCAGAGAAGATCTGAAAGATCTGCAGTGGAACTTTCAAGAATCAGGTATTTGAAGAGATAGTGACGTCACAGAGATGGGGGTGGGCAGAAGTGCCTGGTCCCCTGGATTGCAGCCCCCGGTTACTCATCTTCCCATCGCCCTCCACAGATACTGAATACAAGGACACCTTGAAACTTCACATCGATGACGGTCCCGGGGAGTGGTGGAGGCAGAGCAATCCCATGCCGCCAGAATTCTTCAATTTCAAGGGAAACTTACATTTCATTTCCATGAGTATCATTAAGGATGCTTTCGGCTGCAAGTAACAGAAAGCCTTTCCCCCTTTCTTCTCCCTCCCCCACTCATACTTACACATTCACAGGGCCACAGTCATGCAGTCCGTCATTTATTCAGTAGCGTATAAAGTCAGTGTCACAAGCAAATTGTTTATTTTCACACATTGTATCAAAAGTGCAAAAATAAACATCTTTGGGGGTTTCATAAACAAATAGAAATCTGGAGGCAATAATGTAGGGGAAGTAGTTGGTGCATAAATAATATTTAAGGGGCTGAGACAGGTTGCAGGTGGGTCTCAGGGGTCAGACACACAGGTCTCCACTGGCGACACATTTCAGGTCCAAGGTGAGGAGGTGGAAGAGGTTGAACGTGACAGAGGCTTCGAGGCAGTCTTGGGACTCCTGTGGGGAGAAAGGGACAGGTCAGTGACTCCACTGACTGGGCTCCCAGTTGTCCCCAGACATCAGTTTCTTTTTCCCAGTCACTCGCCTTCTTCTCGGCCTCCTGGATCCTGTGCAGCCAGTGGCGGAGGTGGCCCTGGGGCTTGGGGCTTGCCGTGGGCTGAGCTGGGACCTGCGGGCAGAGGAGGGTGGTGTGTGAGCTGGGGCCTGGGACAGAGGGGGGCGTTCGGGGGTCAGAGCCCACACACAGGGCCTGGCGCCCCGATCACTCACACAGGCCT
>CM053508.1:94880633-94894928 GCA_028627145.1 Eidolon dupreanum | reverse complement strand
GAGTCTGGCGTGGATGTGGCGCAGCATGCTGAGGGGCTGGTCCAGGACGTCCCCCAGGGTCGAGTTAGCCACGGTGTCCAGGACCTTCAGCGTCAGAGCCAGCTCAGCCTCCAAAGCCGCGGGGCGCTCCCACACCTGAGGAGGGGAGACGGGACACAGGTGAGAGCTGCACATGAGAGAGAACAGGACCTGAGGGACAGGAGACGACGACCAAGGAGGGGACAGGTGAGAGTGAAAGTCAGGGGACAGGTGAGAGGGCACAGCCAATGTGGGCAGATGAGGGGAACAGGTCAGGGGGACCGGTGGGGAGGGGAGACAGGGAAAAGGGAGAGGAGAAGGCGGAGGGGTTGCCTGAGGAGTGGCAGGAGCGCGACCAGGTGAGGGCAGGGCTGGGCCTGACTCTCCCAACTCACCTGCAGCTGCTTGAGGTCCCGGGTCCTGGGGAATGGGCGGGAGCTGCAGCTCCAGTTCTTCAGCAGGAGGGACTCTTCCTGGGGAGCAAGGGCAGCTGGCGGGTTGTCGGGGAGACTCATGAATGTGCCTTTCACCCTCTTAAGACCCTTCACCAGGCTTCACTTCTGGCTTCTAAGCCTCTTTCACCAAAAGGATGTACATCTGCCCTCCACTCCGCCGCCGAGGCTCAGTCTCACCTGGATCTCTGGCCTCAGTCTCCCTGACTGTGTCTGGGATGTAATTCTTGTCTCAGCTCTGGATAGACAGAAGGTCTGAGGCAAGTTTGGCATGGGACTAGGGGTGGCCTAGGTGAGGAGGTAGGAGATGGGTGGGGCCAGGAGAATCTGGGAAAGGGAAACTGATGAGGAAAGTGACTTCCTGAGTAGGACAACCCTGAGGGCTGAGCAGATCCAGCCCCACAAAATGGATTGTAGGAGCCCTGACGGGGTGAGCATGGGTTGGGGGGCTCATCTCTCTGCAGGTTGCCCAAATGTGGAAGGGGATAATAACAGATACCTAGAGAGTATTTCCATGAGGGGGTTGGAGGCTCCCAGAGGAAGCTGCTTAGGGATGGGGAGACAGCCCACAGAGGGTGCCACTGTTGGGTGGGAAGAGGAAGTCAGTAAGTCCGAGACAGCAGAGTATAAAGAAAAGGGCAGGTTTCCTCACCTTTCCCCTCCCCACCTGCCACCAACATGAGCTGAGTGAAGGGTCTGCTCAGGACTTTAGGTATAGCTGAGGTCTTCAAATTGATGGTACAACTGAGGTTACAATTGACTGGAACCTCCATTCATTCAGTCAATCAATCATTGATTCTAGAATGCATTTATTGAGCAACTACTGTAGGCCAGCACTGTTCTACGCACTGAGGATCCAGTAGTGAACAAAACCCACAAACATCCCTGCCCTCCATGGAGCTAACATTTCAGTGGGAGGGCCAGACAATAAGAAAATAATAAACTAAATATATATGATGTCAGCTATTAAGAAGTGCTCTGCAGAAAGATTAAATTGGAGATGGAGTCAGGTGTTCAGAGAAGATGTTACATGCTGTAAGACAATTGGAGAAGGTGACATCTGAGGGAACCATGAGGACATCTGGGGGAACAGCATCCCAGGCAGTGGGAACAGCAAGTGCAAAGTCAGTACAATGAAGAGTTTCCCTCACTGGCACCTCCCTGTCCTGGAGGCTTTTCACACACAAGAGCGGTGAGTTCTCTGAGGTGGGTACCGTGCTTTCTCTCACCTTGAAAATGAGAAAGCTGGTGCTCTGAGAGGTTACAAGACTTGCCAAGTTCACATGGAAGATATGTGCCAAGGACAGATGATTTTGCCTGGCACTCAGGCCTAACTCTGCATGTCCTGCCTCAGAGTTGTTGTGTTAACTTGTCTGTGCCCTCTGTCACCTGACTCCTCCACCTGGAGAGTCCCCTAAGGGGGCCTTGAGGCTGACTTTGCCTTGTCCACCAAAATCCTCTCATCCCTCCTTCCTCAGAACTAGAGAGAGGGGCTAGTACAGACCACCAAACCTAAGATGACACTTCCTGCATCCTCTGCAGTGGGTGTGGCCATGTGACTACCTCCTCTCCAGCATCTAGGCCTTCAAACATGGGGCAGGTGGTCCTGCTCTCTTTCCTCTTCCCATAGACTGGAACTTGGACCTGTCTGAGAGTCAGATTCCACAGTGCAGGTGAGGACAATGTCTGCGGCAGGGGTTCTGACCTGGCCTAAGAATTCAGGGCAGGCCCGTGAACTTGGAAGATCAGAAAAAGCATCTTTATTTTCACTAACATCTATCTAAATTTGACATTTCCTTCCTGTATTAGTTCTGCTGCAACCAATTACTAAAAACTCAGTGACTTAAAGCAACACAAATTTTCCATCACCCAATGACCAGATAAACAAAATATGATAGTATATATGCAATGGGATATTATTCACCCTTAAAAAGAAAGGAAATCCTGACACATGCTACAACATAAATGAAACTTAGGACATCATGCTAAGTGAAATAAGTCCATCACAAAAAGACAAATATGGTGTGATACCACTTATAAGAGGTCCTAGAGTAGGAAAATTCATAAAGGCAGAAAGTAGGATGGTGGTGGCTGGTGGCTGGGGGAGAAGAGGCGGGGAGTTTAATGAGTACTCTGCTTCAGTCTTGCAAGATGAAAAAGTTCTGGTGGCCGGTTGTACAAAGATGTGAATAAACTTAACACTACTTAACTGTGCGCTTAAAAACAGCTAAGATAGTAAATTTTACGTGTATTTTTCACAATTAAAGGTAAAAAATTACCTAACCAAAAGAACAAAACAGAGACACTCCACAAATTTATATGGCTACACTTCTGGAGGTCAGAAGTCTAAAATCAAGGAGTCAGCTGGGCTGGTTCCTTCTGGAAACTTCCAAAGATAATCCATTTCCTTGCCTTTTTCAGCTCCAAGACATCACCTCCATTCCTTAGTTTGTGTTTCCTTCCTCACGTAGCTCTGATCTCTTGCTTCCGGTGTCACAGCTCAAGCAATGGACTCAGACCACCTCCCACCCCACTTCCTTCCAATAAGGAGCCCTGTGATTACATTGGTTCCATCTGGACAACCCAGGACAATCTTTCCATCTTAAGATCCTTAGCCGCACCCACAAAGTCTCTTTTATCACATAAGGGGACCTATTTGCAGGCATTAGGAACAGCTTTAGGGAGCCATTATTCAGTCTACCACACATCTGCTACAAATAGAGGCAATGAAATCACAGACATTTCTGTATTACGTTATTTTCTAGCAGGCATCTTAAAATCTCAAGCATGCTCTCCTCTACTGTTAAGTTATACTAGCTATTAAAGCTGCCATGAGTGGCTTTTTATTTAATGCATTAATGAAGAAGCACAAAAATTACCATATCACAGTTTGGAAAAATATTTTGATAACTGTCTGACAATAAAAATTGGATTCCTTTG
Organism: Eidolon dupreanum; assembly: GCA_028627145.1. Lineage (NCBI taxonomy): Eukaryota > Metazoa > Chordata > Mammalia > Chiroptera > Pteropodidae > Eidolon > Eidolon dupreanum. Next base: position 94,891,518 of record CM053508.1, on the reverse strand, counting down.
TCCTGTGTATTTTCTTTTATTCTGAGACACTTTGCCAGGCTGCCGTGAGGTCAATGCATGAAAATGGTTAGAGCGAGAAGCCTGCCCTAGGGGACTGTGGAGCAAAAAACTGGGTCCCCGGCTGGCTGGCTGAGGAGAGCTGTCCTGCCCATTGGCCCCCTCCCCTTGGGACTGTGAGGAGGTAGGGACTTACACTTCTGTGTTTTTTAGCCCGCCAATTCTGAGGGTCTCTCACAGCAGCTCAGCTTGAACCCTACTCAGCGTGGGTTGACTGGTTTGCATTGTTCTCATATTTGGGGGCAGATCCAGAATTAGCAGAGCTTGAAGCTTCCACAATTCAGGGGCTCCTTTTAAGAAACAAAATGAAAAAATATTTTAGTTTGCTTGTTTTACAAAAATATACAATTATGTGAAGACATTGATCAGGCCCCATCCCAGACCTGGGAAGGGCCACGCACAGGGAGACCTGGAAGCTTAAGCTGGGTGGTGGATTCGGATCTCCACCCAGATCCCATACGTCTAACACGCAACTGTTCAGGACACGCACACTCATGCCCCAGCTGCTGGGTGTGCTGGCTGCTGATGGCTCCAGGTTGTACCCCTCATGGGGGAAGTGCTGGCAATTGCAGGGAAATGCCTTGTCCCAAAATTAGTCCCCCTCTCAGGGCACTGCCCTTGGCCAATGGTTGGCTAACATAGAGATTCCAAAGCCTGGGCCCCTCCGCATTGCAGCTGGCCCTCCCAGCTGCAATGCTCTCTGCAGGATGGGCTAACTTCTCCCTTGCAACCGCATTGCTCCCCTTCCTTGTGTTCTTATAGGTGTATCTCCTGAGACCCCCTCCCAGTAAGCCTTCTGATTGCAATTCTGTCTCAGTGTTTTCAGCAAATCTAATCTAAGGCTATTCGTGTCACAAGTGGTCCTAACAAGCTGACTCTGCAATGGGCTTTTGGCATGGGCTCACATGCTGTGTGGCTGGCAATGGGGACCCCATCCCTGGTGGCAGGTGAAACACTGCCATACTTAGCCATGCAATAGTTAAAATTTTTACCTGTGGTGAATGGGGATGAGATGCCGGTGAAAGAGCCAGTGCAATATCACTCCAATTCAAAGCAGAACTTGGAGGCCAGAGTCCACCTAAGTGACAGATAAAGCAGAAAAACAGGCTCAGGAGATCTTCCTAGGAATTTGAGGCTTCAAGGAAGGTCGAATACTCAGGACTGCAAGTCCCCGTGCCATGTGGGACTGAAAGACTTTCAATGGGCATATCTGAGCCAATGCAGAGAGAAGCCTGAAGATCATCAAAGACCTCAAGTGGGACAAGTGTTTATAAGACAACTGGATTATTTTCCTGTGGCTGCTTTAGCAAACACTACTAACTTTGTGGCTTTAATGACAGAAATTTATTTTCTCACAGTTCTGAAGACTGGAAGTCTGAAATTAGTAACACTGGGCTCAAATCAAGGTGTCAGCAGGGCCATGCTCCTGGAGAGTCCGTTCCTTGTCTCTTCCAGGCTCTGGTGGCTGCCGGCATTCCATGGCTTGTGGCCACATCATTCTATCTCCAATCTCTCCCTGCTCATCTCCACATCACACTCTCCTCTACGTGAATGATCCAGAGGGCAGATGCCCTTATAAAAAATTATGGTCCCTTGACTGTTTCCAGACCTGAGTCGATTTTCAGATCCCAAACTCCAAGCCCCCTGTAAGGAATGACGCTGCAATGCCACAGCAAGCATGTTCCTTGGTGATTTCCCCCGGCCTTCCCCAGAGGGGCCCGTGACCCATGGCGTGCTGAAGTGGGTTTGTACCAACACATGAGAGCTGATTGTTAACTTGTCACGAATTTTTTAAGTTGATCGTTAAACAAAGCTATTAAAAATTAAATTATAGAAACTCACCATGTAAAATTATATTAAAACAAAAGTAATATTTATAAGTCATTTCCTGATTATTTTATCACACTTTCTTACTATCTGTACTCTTGAGGTTATGTCTTACGGGTTGAATTGTGTCCCCCCAAAAAGATATGTTGGAGCCCTAACCCCCAGTACTCAGAATGAGAACTTATTTGGAAATAGGGTTGTGGCAGATGTAATTAGTTAAGTTGAGGTCCTTAGGGTGGGCCCTAATCTGATAGACTGGTGTGCTCACTTATGAAAGAGGAAGAAGACACACAGAGGGAGAGACACACAGGCAAAGCCAGCCACGTGACAACTGAGGCAGAGACTAGCGTGATGCAGAGGACCGTAGGCCACCTCCGGAAGCTGGAAAAGGCAAAGGAGGATTCCCCCAACAGGATTCAGAGGGAAACCCACACGGCCCTGCTGACACCTGGATTGTAGACTTCTGGCCTCCAGAACTGTGAGACAATCAACTTCGATTGTGTTAAGGTCCCCAGTTTGTGGTCCTTTGTTATTAGAGTGCTAGGGAAGGCAAATATTTTGTCTGTTATACTGTCTAACGACACCCTGCTGCCCATGCTCGGACACGTCATGTTGGTGGTTTGGTATCATCCACGGTGGTGGCATTTACACCATACAAACTGCAAAGTGCACAAATCAGAGCTTTCCTTCTTCGAGAGCTACTTGTTAAACACGTAGTGGGAAGGCGCTGCCAATGGCAAGTTCCTCAGGCAACGAACGGCACACTGGGGAAAGGTGGATGACCGTTGAACACGGGGTCCGGATTAATATCGATGCTGGGAACACAGAGTGCCATCTTGGCCCTTCTGCTTGAGAGCAGGGGGACATACTGAAGCAGGTGATAAATGGAGTCCTGACCCAGGTCTGGCTCACAGAGCCGTTATAATGGGGAAAGGCCACATCGAAGCCTCTGAGACTGGCCCCTTCCCATCCCGGCCATCGTGTTTTTAAAAAATTTATCTCTTCCCAGAGGTTATGGGAGAGATTAATGCCATCCTCAGAGACAGGAAGGATGCACGGGTGGCGTTCTCTGTCATGTCCCCATTTAGTTCACTCATCTGGCCCCTTCAAAAACTGCATGGATCAAGGTGGATGACAGTGGATGTGCAAATCTAACCAAGTAGTAGCCTAAATTACAGCCACCATGCTGGGCGTTGTATCTTTGCCAGAGAGGATTCACACAGCCTCACTATGCGATGTGTGGCCATCGATTTGCAGAATACAATCTCTCTGTCCCCACCAGAAAGGAGGATCAGAAGCAGTTCACCTTTACTCAGGAGGGCCAAGATGCACATTCAGAACCTGGCCCCAGGGTTACGTTGGCAGTCCTGCCCTCTGTCATAGTATTAACTGCGAGGACCTGGACCATCTGGACCTTCCACAGATCTTTACATTGGCTCACTCCTCAATGGCAACATGCTAATCAGATTGTATGAGAAAGAAGTGATGACTACATTGAAACATGCTCCAGAGGGTGGGAGAGAAACTTTTCAAAGACTTAGGCACCTGCCCCATGAGTGAAGAAGTTTTTAGGTATCCAGTGGTCTGAGGTATGTCACGACACCTCCTCCAAAATAAACTTGTTGCAACTCACACCATGCACCCTGAAGACAAAGGCATAAGGCTTGCTAGCCATCTCTGGGTCATGCAGACAATATATTCCACACTTGGGAATAATACTTCAAGCCAGAAACATGGAAAGGTGTCAGCTTTGAGTGGGGTAGAGAACAGAAAATCACTCTGCAGCAGGTCCAGGCTGAGGTGTGAGCTGCTCTGTCACTTGAAGTATATGATCCCACACTCCTACAGGTATCTGTGGTAAGGAAAGACCCCTTACGGAGTATACAAACCTCAGTAGGAGAATCACAGTGCAGCCTGCTGGCATTCAAGGTCAGGGCATCTACAGCAAAGCATAAAGCAGCGCCTGGAGTGCTTCTGCGTCATGGTAGAGAGGAAGCATGGGACTGTGAAGCATCAAGTGACCAGTTATGAGCTGTTCGACCCACTGAATCATAAGGTCAGTGAGCCAAGTGGCCATTCATGGGAGGATGGGAGTGGTGCATGCAGGATCCAGCACAGGACAAGTCAGAGGACAAGTCAGCTTCAGGAGCAGGTGGTCCAAGCTTCCATGTCATCCACCACTGTTGCATCTGTGCCGAGTCCTCTGTTCACATCGATGGCCCCATGGCAGGGAGTCCCTTATGAATGGCTGATGATGAAAGAAGGAGGCTAAGCTTGGTCCATGAATGGGTTGTTTCTGTATGTGAGTCTAGGAAGGAAATAGTGTTTTGTTTCACTACAATTCAATTCAAGGGTGACCCTGAAAGGTGGCAGTGAGAGGAAATCATCCCAATGGGCAGAGCTCCAGGTGGCCAAGCCCATCATCCACCATGTGGAAAACAAGTAGCCCAAGGTGACTACACACAAGCAGTGGCAAATGGCCATGACACTTGGTCATCAGCCTGAAATTAGCCTGAAAAAGATGAGATGATCACAGATGAAGATATTAGGGTAGAGGTACATGGGTGGACATACGTGAGTGGAGACTTGCTATAAAGATCTTTTTTTGCATGTCAGTGGACACCAGAGAGCATCAACTACTGAAGTGGCACTACTCAACCAAGGAGAAATAATGGCCTGGTCAGCTGACATTAACCAGCCTCTACCATCAGCCTCCTGAGCTCTGGCGCCATGGGCACATGAATGGAACAGCCATGGTGATAGGACGAAGGCCGTGCATGGGGCCCAACAACTAGAGCTGTCATTCACCAAAGCTGATCTAGTTGTTGCTGATTTTCAAGCCTGTCAGCCAGAAGCGCTGTCCCCTGAGAAGACCTATCTGCCGCCTGGTGGCAAGTTGATTACAGATTACACTAAAACCCTTCCACCCTGGACAGGGCAGCGATTCACCTTGACTAGGATAATCCAGCCAGGGCTTTGCCTCTCTTGACCTTGAGACCTCATCTAGAGGGATTTCAGAACTCCAATCCACCAACCAAGGACTTTGCGCAGTATCACCATGGATCAAGGGACTTCACAGGAAAGGAAATGCAGCTATAGGCATACAAACATGGCGTCCACTGGTTCCATTACAAACCCCACTACACAGAATCTCCTGGCTTAGTGGAACAGCGAAATGCCTCTTAAAGATACACTTTAGGTCACAGCTTAGAATTGAAACTCTTCAATGACAGAATATGTTATTGGGTATGCCGTACATACCTTAAATCAACAATCATTATATAATGGTGTATTGAGTTCTCAATAAGTAGAAAAATGAGTCTGAGAACAAGGGGTGAATGCCAAAATGGTATTGCTTACCATCATTCCCCCTGACCCACCTTAGAAATTGGTGCTTCCTACCAGAGAAAGTTTAAGCTCTGCAGATTTAGAGGCTCTGGTTCCCAAGAAGGGCCATTTATACCTGGAACATGGAAAGAATCCCATTAAGCTCTGATTGTCACCCAATCACTTTGCTCTTCTGCCAAGAGACCAAGGAATGACCCTGGTTGTCAGGAAGATGTAGGGCTGCTGCTGCATAGTGAGGGCAGGGAAGAATATGTTTAGCATTCAGGTGATCCACTGTTGAACAATTTTAATGAAAAAAAAAAGAAGAAGAAGAATGGGTAGACAGCAGAGTTAGCCTGAAAAGGTTATGGTAACGAAAGCCTCACAGCACTCAGGGATAAGGGCCTGGGTCACCCCATCAGGAAAGCCACCTAAACCAATAGAAGTACTAGTGAGGGTGAGAGGAATCTAAAATGTGTGGCGGAGGAGAGAATAACGAGTATCAGTTACTTTCCTATCACTGGCCACAGAAGTAGGGGTGCGGGTCAGCCTATTCATCTTCCTTTTGTAAATTCCTTCAGAATATCAGACCAGCCAGAATCCTGGAAAAGCTGTTCCCAGGTGGGACAGCCTGAGTTTGTGGAGCAAGTGAATCAGAGTGATGCAAGGGGTGGACTGTAGTGGGTACCACAGTGATGAGGACCACGCTGCTGAGAGCACATGGCCACGTCTCTCCACGGGAATTTCCCTCATCCACAAGGAGCGGCCTTGCTTATGTTTATGCCCTAATCCCAGAGGGGAGCCCACAACCAGTGGCTGACTGATGTGGAGGTGTCAAGGCCCGAGCCCCTGCGTCAATTTGGAACAACTCTGAAGGACCTCCCCAGCTCCAGAGCTCTGTATGGGACAAGTTAAGACCTTGTTTTCAGTTACGTGTGGGTTAGCTCCTCCACCTACTTAATCCTGCTTTGCAAATGCCCTTATGTGTCTAGTTCCCAAGAGTTCTCCCAGTAAAACTTCTGCTGGGACATTCTCATCTCATAATCTGTCTCCTAGAAACCAAATCTAAGATCAGCTTGATGGCAAAACTGGTCCAGCTCACTGGAGTCGCTTCCCCATTTCTTTTCACCAGTCCTCTCCCTTCTTTCCCTCTTCCGCATCACCAGCCTGGAAGTGGCTGGTGCGGGTAATGAAATATCAGGAATATTGATAGGGTGAGCACACGGCCACCCTGTCCATTAAACCATAAAAGTCATAAAGCAAAAAAAAAAAAAAAAAAAAAAAATCTTAACTATAGGAAATATGCTAAAGCTATCATTAGTACATCAACAGTGTAAATTAAACATAAAACCGATGGCTTTATGTCTTTTGCCAGTATTTCACCAAGAGAGCAGGGAAAAGCAAGGAAAAACTGAGAATTTGGTTACTTTTGAAAATGTTATTTAAAACTAAAGTCTGTCTTTTTGTTTCAGTGCGGCCTCTTTCTCTTCCACTCCACTGACCCTCGCCCTCACTCCCTTCTACCTTGTTCAATGGCAATGTTTGAGGCTGTGGAGAAGCCAGTGGGCTCTGGTGTGCGATAGTGTTGAATAACCAGATGAACTGGTCACCCCCGCAACAGCTGTCTATTGCAGGGTCTGTTTGATTGGGAATAAGTCACATTGCAGAGTTATCAAAAACCCTACTTTTTTACATTTATTTTTGTTTTCTGTTTTTAGAGTTCATGTATCATAGTGGTTAAGAACATGGACTCTGATGCCAAGAATAGTTTGTTTCAAATCCTGACTTATTAGCTGTGTGACATTGGGTGAATGATTTACCCCTGTGTTCTTCAGTTCTCCTGGTCTTAAAATACATGCTGATAATTGTACCTACATGATAGGGTTACTGTGCGAATTTGGTTATCCTTGGGAAGCACTTAGAATACAACCAGATCCACCGAGTTCTTTCACTAACTTTTTGCTGTTCTTATAAAAGGTAGTTATCTTTGTTCTGTTATTATATTTTATGTATTGTGTTATCAAATTTCATGTATATTTTCATCAATGTTGATAGTACAAAGAACATGTAACGTGTGTGTATGTGCCTGTTGTGCATGTGGATGGAGTTGGACCATTCTCCTGGATGTCTTTGGGCAGGGAGGAATCAGGTTGTAGCAGCAGATTCAGAACCACGGAGAGTGGTCGTCTATCCCCCAACACCGGAGTTAATTTAGGCAAAGCCTCTGGAGGTGTCGGAATTTGGGGATTCCTCTGGGCACCCAGCAGCCATGGACCCCAGCAGACACCCTCACTCGTGCAGGCATCGTGCACACTTGGAGTATTCAGCATTGTATGGAAGGAAATAGCTGCATCTGTCATGGCCAAATTGTATTTTCTAGTGACACTGCCACTCCACCATCAAGAGCGAGTTTCATTTTCACCATCCCCTTGAATCTGGGCAGGATCTGGACTGCTTGAATCGATAGGATACAGTGTCATTTCTGAAGGCCCTTAACTAGCCCTCAGGTTTCACTTCCCATCCCTAAACACTGCTCTGAGGTCAGCCAGCCCCCGTGTAAAAAGTTCAGCTACTCAGGGACTGTGGTGCTGTGAAAGTCAGAGACACATGGAGAAGGCATTTGTAGGTGCTCTGGTCAACACCCACGGCTAGGCTCCCAGTCACCAGCCAGCCATGGGAGTGAGGAATCAACAACATCCAGCCCGGTCAAGCTTTCAGATCAATCAAGTCCCAGCCGACATATGACTGCGACCCCAAGAGAGACCCCTAGTGTGAATCGCACACTGAGGGAGAATAGGAAAGGGAGAAAGGTAAGACAGGGACAGGTGAGAGGGTGCTAACCTCTCTATGGATAATTACCAACTCTGGACAAAATACTTTTTTAAAGGACTATTATGAAGGCACTGGAGAATAACCAGAAATAAGCAGAAACTGGGGGATATTCAACCTTTTAAAGAATGGAACACACTGTGTAAGATCTAAGTTTATACAGCTTTTCCTCTAGAGGTACACCTCGGCTCATGTGGCAAGGGACAGCTTGAACTCAAGCAAGAAATCAGTCACTGATTTGAGATATCATACATCAGAGTTCAGGCCAGAGAAGTTGGAAATTGAAAGGAGAAACTCCAATAGGGAGGAAGCCCCAGAGGGAGAGGAACTAAGTCTATATATAAATTACCCTTAAGTATTTAATATACTGAAAGAAAGAAGAAGATTGTCAACACAGAATTCTATGCACACTGAAAATATCCTAGAAAATTGAAGAAAAAATAAGAATTCTGTCATTCGAAAAGAGACAAAAAGAACATTGCCATGTCCTTTAAAGGAACAACTTATTAAGTGTTAGGTTCACTTTCACTCATCGCCAGAACTTAGTGCCATAGGTGTAGGGATGGCTGGAAAATATTATCTTTACTAGAGCACTCTTGAATCCACTTATGATTCAGGAGTTCTCTAACTAAAGGAAAAAGAGGGGAATAAATACAAAGAGAGCTAGCTGGAGTCCCTGCCACTCCTTCTTTATAGACAATTGTGTGATTATGTGATGGCTGGAACTATTGCAGCCACATTATGATCATGAGGGGAGACCATGCTAATACACTGAGGATGGAGGATCAGCCAGACAGAAAGAGCTTGGATCCACTATGACATCATGCCCTCTAACCTAGCACTGGTCAATCTAAATATTATGTGAGCCGTATATTTAATTTAAAATTTTTTAGTAGCCACATTTAACAAGTAAAAAGAAATATATGAAATTAAAGTTATACATACTTTATTTAACCCATTATATCCACAATATTATCATTTCAACATATAACCAATATAAAATTATTAACGAGACTCTACTTCTTTTACAGTAAATAAAAATTCTGTGCATATATCCATTTCTCAGCTTCATCCATTGAGAGGGTGTAGAAGCAACTATATCCTGTAGCAATCAGCCCACCTAACACACAAATCTTGGTTTCTAAAAACTGTTCTTCACTAAAATGAGCCAGAGCTCCTTGGAGAAATGGCTGTCTACACAGCTGGAGCAGGGAGAGCACAAGATGAGCCTGGAACAACTTATTCCAGAAAGCAAGGAGGTGCTCAAAGAATGACGGGTACACATCAAAAGAGCATAGGAGCCATCTTGAAACAGTTCCCATTGGCCTAATCTGAGACAATTTGAGCATCAAAAGAAATGATAGTAAAGAATTACAATCCACTGAATAAAATAAGAATTCAGGAATCCATGCAGATATAAATCAATTGGTCAATACATAAACAAGGGAGAGGTGAGAAGTTCTTCCTAGGAGTAGAATGTCAGCGAGTAAATGGAAAAAGAACGATGAAATTATTTGGTGACTGACAATATTAACAGCCAGGCAAACACCATCAATAAATTCTAAAATGAATGGGTTGAAGTTTGAGAAGTAATAGGTATTTACACAGTCTCAAAGTCTCTCTGCATATTTATTACAAAGAGGAAAATAATAACTTTACAGTAGAGAAACTTGGCAGGCATTACATGAAAAAAATTTTCTTAATAAAAATTCTTCTTTTGGGGGGTATGTTTTATATTTAGAGCACAGCTCAGATTTTACTAGCTACATTTCAAGTGCTAAGTACCTACATGCGGCCTGTGGACCATACTGGACAACATGGACCCTGCTGTTCTAGAGGTCTCATCACATACAATGATCAATGTTTTTACTATAAAGGCATTTTTAGGTCATATTACTTTACTTATAACAGAAGCATCTAAGCGACCCACGCACACAGACTCAGAGGGACCACACACACAATCACAACGACACTGTGGTAGGGTAAATCCTGACCCCGAAGATGCCCACCCCAATCCTTGGGACATGTGACTATCTTACGTTACATGGCAAAAGAACTTTGCAGATGGAACTAAGATTTAGGAACATTAAAATAGGGAGATTATCCTGGATTACCCAAGTGGGTCCAATCTAAACACACGAGTCCTTAAAAGCAGAGCGTCCTCTCCGACTAGAGGCAGAAGAAAAATTTAGCAGAAGTCAGAGGGATTCCAGACCTGAGAAGGATTTGACACACTGTTGCTTGCTCTGAGGTCTAGGGTCCACGTACAAGGACCAGAGAGAAGCCAAGGAGAACTAGGGATGGACCCTCCTTGGGACCTACATGTTACAAATGCACAAAATAGAATTTAGCTGAAGCCTGACTGCACTGGAAGGTGGACACTTCACAAGGCCTCTCAATAAGAATCTCTCTGGCCACACCTGGATTTCAGCCCTATGAGACCCATGGCAGAGAAACTGACTGAGCCTAACAGATTTTTAACCTGTAGAACTGTGAGATAATAAATTTGTATTGTTTTAAGATGCTTAGTTTGTGATAACTTGTTATGGCACTAAAGGAAACCTAATCTACACACACATACACACAGTCCCACAGAAAAAAGGCATCTGTTTCTCATTGATTATTTGCACACTGATTACAAAAAGTAAAAATAAACATTTTATTGGGTCTGAGTTTGAGAATTCACACACATAAATACATAAATAGGGATTTGGTGCTAATAAATTAGGAAAAGGGGCTAATGCATAAATAATATTTGAGGGGCTGGGACAGGTTGCAGGTGGGTCTCAGGGGTCAGACACACAGGTCTCCACTGGCGACACATTTCAGGTCCAAGGTGAGGAGG
>CM053508.1:94857717-94880533 GCA_028627145.1 Eidolon dupreanum | reverse complement strand
GGAGACGACGACCAAGGAGGGGACAGGTGAGAGTGAAAGTCAGGGGACAGGTGAGAGGGCACAGCCAATGTGGGCAGATGAGGGGAACAGGTCAGGGGGACCGGCGGGGAGGGGAGACAGGGAAAAGGGAGAGGAGAAGGCGGAGGGGTTGCCTGAGGAGTGGCAGGAGCGCGACCAGGTGAGGGCAGGGCTGGGCCTGACTCTCCCAACTCACCTGCAGCTGCTTGAGGTCCCGGGTCCTGGGGAATGGGCGGGAGCTGCAGCTCCAGTTCTTCAGCAGGAGGGACTCTTCCTGGGGAGCAAGGGCAGAGGTCAGCCCTCAGCGGGAGGGCTGGGGGCGAGCCCACCGCAGTGGGCTCCGCAGTGGCTGACAGCGGGAGGAGGGGAGGTAAACTTCCAAAGGGTGGTAGAGGCATCTCCACTGCAGGAGCACAGTCGGCCCCCTGCAGCGAGAGCAGGAGGGACCCGCGGGGCAAGGGCGGAGGCTGGCCCGGTGAAGGAGGCTGCAGGTCCGCCTTGGGTCCAGTGTAGCTGGGAACCCACAGCGGGAGAGGTGGAGCCTAGCCCGCAGCAGGTGGGGAGACTCACCAAGGCATCCTTGGCCCTCTTGAAGGTCTTCACCTCTTGCGGGGACAGAGACTGGAACTGGGCCATGTGGCAGCCCTTTGCACCCGGGAGGGTCCTGAGGGGCGTGGGGACAGGAACTGCTCCTGTGCTGGTCAGGGTGGTCATCAGCATCAGCACCAGCGTGCGACCCGAGGCCACGTCTGCGAGGTGGGAGGACAGGCGGATGAGCCAGCAGCGGATGAGCGGACGGCGAGCGGATGGCGAGCGCGGGGCTGAGGCGGGCTGCGGGGAGGGGAGCGTCTGCACAACGACGGGGGCTCACCCAGCGCCATCCTGCCCTCCGGTCTCCGGCCGCTGTCAGCAGACGGGGGTCCAACTGTCCACGGGGAGGCTGGCCCCTAGGTCTCTCGCGCAGTCTTCCTTGGCGTCTCTGACCTCAGTCGTCCTGTGGGTCGCAGCCCGCTGCTCTGTTGGCGCCTCTTGTGTCTCTTCCAGCTCCGTCGGGGATGGAACTCCTGCCTGAGCTCCATGGCGCTGCTTTTAACCCGGTCGGCAGGACAATCCCGGCTGATGTAGTAAAAGCGAAAATACACCTGCCACCGAGGGAGGCCCCAGGCTGGGGAAGCCCGTGCGGGGCGGGGCCGCGAGCCAGGTGAGCTGCGGGAGGGAAAAAGAAAGTGACAAGGATTCCCGGTCCGCTACAGGAACTGAGTTCGGGAGGCGAGTCCTCAGGATGGGGGCAGCTTCCGTCCCACAGAGAGGCGTCGCCGTCACCGTGCGCTGACAGGACTGGGTCCAGGACTGGGTGGTGGGGGGACAGAGGGACTTGCCTCTCTGCAGGATGCCCCAGTGCACGGAGAGGAGTGCAAAGGCAGCCCTAGGGCTGCTGTCAGGAAGAACCTGGAACCTCCACGAGGGAGGCCCTTCAGGGAGCGGAGAAGCCCCTGGGAGAAGCGTGCTGCGGGCGCGAGCCGCAGAAAGGCAAAGCGGCCAGCGTTAGGAGAGGCGACCCGCTCTTCCTCCCCTCCGCGCCTGGACTGAGAGAGAGATGGGGGGCAGGGGGAGCTTGACTAACGGTTTTAATTGTCCAGGCACAGAGGGACCCAGGAATAGGAGGCCCTGCTGGGGAATCGGGGTGTGGCCAAGAACTTGGGGGAACCAGCTCGGTATGTGGCAAACGCCTTCATTCCTTTGCCGGGTATCATTCAGCCCCCACTCCGCGTCAGGCACTGCTCTACCTGCCAGGAATAGATCACTGAAAAAAAAAAAAAAAAAGTAAAACAACCCTTGTGGAGCTCTTTACTAGACAGGAGTGGCATAGTTTGTGGGAGGGGGGTAGGCAAGTGGTGCGTACGACATCATCAGATAACAGAAAATGAAAGGGAAAAGCAGAGGTGAGAGCAGGTGCAGGAGGGGGTTTGCACTCAATGTGGTGGCCTGAGAAACTCTCATCTGAGCAAAGACTTAAAGGAAGTGAGGGAGGGAGCCTCTTGGGCAAAGGAATCAGTCAGTGCAAAAGGACAACGAAGACTCCACCCCCCCCCACACACACCCCTTTGACAAGCACTCTGTGTCTCTCCCCATCACGGAGGCTTTGCCACAATGTAGTATTGGATCCATGATGACCTCGAGGGCATACTGTGCTACATTTAAAGTAAAGTACAGACTAAACCGCAGGGACTCAGAGAGGTTAAGAGACCTACCCAAGTCTCACAGCAAATAAGCAGTGAGAACACAATTTTAACCAAGTCTGTCTGACACCCAGAAGGAACCACCGCATCCTCCAGCCTCTGGGTAGCTCCATCTCCATGACTCGGAGGCAACAACTTTCTAGGACAGAAGTTGCCCAGTCCTTTTGGCTCCCACCCCAAACCCCTTTTCCCTCATTCATAATCCCAGGGAGAGAGTGGACCGAAGTCCTCAGGTGGGAGAATCTTCCAACTCTGATACACAGAAATGTTTCAAAGCCCAAGCAGGAATGTAGCCAAGTCACCATCCAGTGCATTGATCATTTTCTGTCAACTGGAGGCGGGGGTGGGAGGGTAGAGACCTTAGCCCAGGAGAGGGGACATTGCGTCGACAGTGAATTCTGAAAGTGAACGTATGATCTCAGAATTCCTAAACTTCCTACTTGTTTTTCTTAGAAAGGAAGTTGGTGGGGTGGTTAACAGCTTAGCGTCTGGGGCTAGGGCGTCTGGAGTTCAACCCTTTCTCTGACCCTCACTAACCGTGCGACCCTGGGAAAGAGGCTGGCAGTTAGCCGCAAAGATGGCGAGCCTACGGTCTTGGGCAAATTAAAAAGTGCCGGTTTTATGCATTTGTGTGTGTGTGGTTATTTAATAAAGAGAGACCATTAATTAGGACCATCCTATGCCCTCAGCTACACAAGCTTTATAAACTCTCTTTCAATGTGCAGTACTCATCTGCAAGGGAAGGAAAACAATGCCATTGTATAGCTGAGGAAACAGGCTTGGAGAGAAGTAATTTGCCCAGTTACACCATCTCTAAGTGACCGAGTCTGAATTGAAACCCAAGTCACCTGATTTCCTTGCCTCTGCATTTTTTTTAATTGAAAAATGACCCTCAAAATGATCACAGGGGGACAACCATTGTAAATGCAACAGTATTTAATAATGGCAATAAATTAACACCAGAAAACAGAACTACAAAAGACACACGGGTAACAGAATCCAAAAAGCTGCGGTGACTAAGGACCTTTGGCCCTTCCACTGCCAAACCCCTCAGGGGATGAGGCCTCCCCGGCGGGGAGAGCCAAGAGTCACAGCTTCACGGAATCTGAGAGCGGGCACTGAAGGGTCAAGGCAGGCTGTAGGACCTCGTGGGTGAGGGGGCTCTGGGGTTCTGGCAACCAGAGAGGTAGGCACTGGCCCATGGTAGCTGGGGGTCAGCGACTAGGTGACCCGGACTCAAGTCTCCTCGGGCGAGTCGCGGCCCCCGGAGGCCTTAGGGCAACGCATCGCACGGAAATGTCCCCGCGCGCGGCGGACACGCTCTGGTCCTTGGAGAAGCGCCCGCGCCGGTGCACCCAGCACCGCCGGCGCGAGGTCCCGCCGCCGGCGGCGGAGCCTCGCCCGAGCCTCAGCGCCCGCTGTCCCGACACCCGCCCGGCGCAGGGGAAACGCGGCGCCGCGGCCCGCGGCCCTCCGCCTGCGGAGCTGTGGGTCCCCTCGGCGCCGCCGCGGGGTCAGAGGCAAGGTCCGGAGTGCGCCGCCAGCCTCAGGTCCCACGTGAGCAGGCGCAGGAGGTTGAAGATGACGCCGGCTTCGTGGCACCGAGGCGAGTCCTGGACGCCGGGGAGCAGACGGAGCGGGGCTGAGGCACGACTTTCGTTCCCAGCAGCTCCTCTCCACGCGTCACCACCCGAGGTCGGCGGCCCGCGCGGCCCCGCCGCACACGCTGCCCGCTTTCCCGCCGCCCGACCCCCGTCCCCGCTTCACTCACAGGCCTCCGCCTTTGGCGACGCCTCCTGGGGGGCCAGAGGGACTTCTTCGCGGAGCCTGGCGGCGCCGCCTCGAGCTGGATGGGGGACGGAGGTAGATGAGGGAGAGGAAGGACCGAGTCTCCCGCCGACTTCGCCCGAGACCCTCCCAGCCGCAGACCAAAGTCCGGATCCGGGGACACCGAGAGGACGCGAATGGCGTCTCCACGGGTTCGCGGCTCAGCGGCGCCGACCGCGAGTCGGGCGGCCTCGCTGCGAGGCGCGAGAGCTCAGAGCGAGCTGGGGGGCGGCTGGAGGGTTTGGGTGCGGGCGTCACCCACGCAGACGGCCACGTCCCGCCGCACCGCGGCCAGCAGCTCCAGGGTCGGGATGACGCCGGGGTGCAGCTCGGGGCTCGGCAAGCTGCTCAGCACGTCCTGGGCGTCCGCGACGCCCCGCGCCACCAGGCGGAGCCGCGCGCAGGTCTGCGGAAGACCGCGCGCAGTCAGCGGGGGCCGCAGCCCTGGCCCGCGCATCCCCCCACCCGCCCGCCCGCCTCACCGAGGGGCTCGGGGGATCCCTCCTTGGGCGGTAGGAGCAGTTGCGCGGCCTCCAGCTCAGCGTCTCGTCCTCCTGGGGGACACGGGCAGCGGTCAGATTGGCCTCCTCGCCAGGGCCTCTGAAGCGCTGGCGCGTCGGGGATCCCTGGACGTGGACCGGGACTGGCCGGGATGGTCGTGCGTACTGTGCGCTGAACCACCGAGCTCTTCCAAGCGGTGGATCAGGGCTCCAGTGCACACCTTGCCCATGCTGAGCCCCGACGTGAGCCGAGTCCGCCTAGAGGGGGCGCCCTTTTGTGACCAACGCAGAGGTCGTATCTGCCTAGGGAGCGGTGGCCGGGAAGATGCCGTGGTCAGAATTCTGCATCTCGAGATCCAAGATGCGCCTGCTGGACGCTAGGAAGCCAGGGCCCCTCCAGACAGGGACTGGCGTCTCCTACCCCGGCGGGCCCAGGATGCCGGGGTCTGGGCATCACTCACGTAGCGGTCCCTCAGCGCCTTGACCGCCGCCAGCGCCCTGGGGTCCAGCGAACGGTAGTGAGAGGGAAGGCATTGCCTTGGCTTAACCCTCACTGGGGTCCGCCGCCACTGTCACCAAGATCCACAGCAGCATGTTCACCGCGGCTGTTCCAGTCGGCCCTCCTGGGGCTCCCGCAGGAGGCGAGAGACGTCAGGGAGGCGGAGGAGAAGACCTCTGAGTTAAGCCCCTGCTCCTGGTTAGACTCGCAGAGGGAGTGATGGCTCAGAGCGCAGGCGCTGAGCACCTGCAGGTGAGAGATGCCGTGGGCCCCAGACCCCTCCTACTCGCAGCCTTTTCCTCCCCTACTTTCATGTGCCCTTAAGTACTTTGTGCTGGAGCGAGGCCTGCCTTCCATTGTTTCCTGGGACGTGTCCAGAATAGTGCCCGCCTTCAACGGTGCTCCTTGCATCCTCCGTGTGAAATGAGCTGTGGGACTTCTCCGTCCAGGTTCAATTTTTCGAAATCAGTGCTGCTCACTGGCCTGAGGAGAGGACTTTACCCACCTGAGGGGCAGTGCCAGTGATGAATCTGCCACAACTTTCCATGCTGAGCCAACTGCTTGTCTGTTTTCTGGACGTCTGTTTGTCTTTTCTCCCTGTGTTGGTGTCTCTTTTGCACTCTAAAAATGAACTCAAAACACACCATTTCTTTCTCCTAGAAGGAGCAAACTTGACAGAGTTGCCCACACAAGGAGAGTTTATACTGGGGCGTCTAGTACTGTCTTATTCATCCCTCTCTTTTGTTCCATTCTGTCTGTCTCTCTCTGTCTTTCTGTCTGTCTTTCTCTGCGTGAATATTCCCCCTTCTGTTCTCTCTGGTTATTCCTCATCTGGGCTTTCACCAACTCTCTCTGGCTTCCTGTTATTAAATGATATTTATTCCTTTACCAATTATCGATCTGTGCTGCTTAACCATGGGGACACATTCCGAGAAATGTGTCATCAGGCAATTTTGTCGTTGTGAGAACATCAGAGTGCACTTACACACGCCTAAATGATACAGCCTACTGCACACCTAGACTGTATGGTGTAGCCTATCACTCCCAAGCTGCAAGCCTGTACAGCATGTTACTCTATTGAATACTGTAGGTAATTGTCACACAATGGTATATATTCATATATTTAAACATAGAAAAAGTGAAAATATGGTATAAAATATAAAAAAATGGTCCACCTGTACAGGACACTTACCACGAGTGGCACTTGCAGGATGGATGTTGCTGTGGGCGAGTCAGTGAGTGAGGGTGAGCGAACGTGAAGGCCTAGGATGGGACTGGCCAGTCCTGTAGACTTTATATGCACTGTACATTAGGCTACACTAAATTTTCAAAATTTTCAAAATTTTCAAAATTTTCAAAATTTTCAAATTTTTTTCTTCAGTAATTAACCTTAGCTTATTTTAACGTTTTTACTTATAAACTTTAAAATTAACTTTCAACTCTTTATAATAACACTTAGCTTAAAATATAGACACAATGTACAGCTATACAAAAATATTTTCTTTATACTCTTATTCCATAAGCTTTTTTCTATTTTAATTTTTTTTTTTATTTTTAAATTTTCTTGTTAAAAACTAAGATACACACACATTAGCGTAGGCCTGCCGGGGCCAGGGTCATCAATATCACTGTCCCCCACCTCCACACCTCGTCCCACTGGAAGGTCTTCAGGGACAGTAACAGGCGTGGCACTGTCATCTAGGATAGCAGTGCCTTCCTCTGGAACACCTCCTGAAGGAACCGCCTGAGGCTCTTCTTGAGGAGGTGTCACTCTTTTTAGAAATATGCCCATGGTGGTTTGCTTGGTTTGTTTCTTTTTTCATCATAGATTTGCTTGTAAGCAGATAATGCATGAACATCCTTATCTATTAATGAAAACCTTTTGGTGTTGGGGTCCATGTTTTCAAACTTCTTAAGGAGCTCTTTGAGGCCAGCAAAGCTTCTGCTAAACCCTTTGCTGTGAATTTTCTTGGGGTTGGCCTTTTTCTTCTTCCGCAGTTTCCTTTTCTCTTGCCTCTTCTTCAGCTGCATGTTCCTGTTCCAGTTCTGACAGTTCCTCATTAGTCAGTCCCTCAGGACCCGCCTCTAGGAGCTCCTCAGTGTCATCCTTATCCACGCCCAGGGTCAAGTGGTTTGCCATCTCAATCACAGCCTGTGGACTTATGCAACCTCCTCATCCTTGGCAAATCCTTTGAAGTCACAGGGAAACCTCTTTTGTGTCTTCTTCCAGATTCCTGTTGTACATTCTTTGGTGACATCACCCTAAGCCCAAACGAGGGTCTTGATACAGTCACAGGTGTTGTAATCCTTCCTAAATTGCATCAGTGTCTTTCTCAGTTGCAGCAATAGCCTGGGAAAATGTCCTCCTCAGGTAACAGGCCTTAAAAGGTGCTACAAGTCCTTGATCCATTGGTTGGACCAAAGAGGTGATGTTTGGAGGGAGAAGGATGGCTTTGATATTGAGAGGAAGATTATCAATAAAAGGAGGCTGTCTGGGGAAATTCTGAATAAGAAACAAAATGTTGAAAGGCATCTTATTCTCCAGATAGTAGTTCTCCATCTTGCTGGCACAGCAGTTCAGGTGGGCATCTTGGAAAAGGAGCTGGGTCATCCGTGACTTCTTATTGCTCCTGTAGTACACTGGCAATGTGTGCTTATTGATTTGCTTGAAGACCCTGGGGTTCTCACTGTGCCTGATCACAAAGAGTTTCAGTTTGTAGCCTAAAACATTGCCTTCAGGCAAGACTGTTATCCTATCCTTAAAAGCCTTGACACCTGGCATTGACTTGGTTTCCTTATAGATAAAAGTCCTATCAGGCATTTGTTTCCAGAATAGAGAGGTTTCATGTATACTGAATATTTGCTCTGGCAAGTAATTTTCTTCTACAATCAGCTTATCTAGAGTTTCCAAAAATTCTTCAGCTGCTATCTCATCATTCACAGACTCATTACTCACTTTCACATTATATAATGAGCAATAATCTTGAATTGTTTAAACCACCCAGAGCTAACAGTAAATTCAACATCATAGTCAGGTCCAGCCTTTTCCCTCAACATCTCAAACAAACTTTTTTTGTGCTTGTGCTTGTGATTGTCCTGGTGCTGGGAAGAATATGCTTCTGTCCAGATCATCAGAAGTTCCTGCATGTCTGATATAGGCTCTTCCTGAATTTTTGTTAATCTCGTTGCTTTCAATAAAGCAGGTCCTTTAACACCTTCTATTGCTTTGTTCTTCAAGATGAGAGTTATGGTGGAATGGGACACGCTTGACTGGGGAGCAATAACCATCACTGATGTTTTATCTTCGCAGTCCTTAATCACTTTTAATTTCATTTCCAGGTCAATCACTCGAAGTGGCCTCTTACTGGCAGCATTAGCAGTAGATTTCGTATGGCTAAGGGCCATGATGAACAAAATGACTGAGATTAAATCAAGCATAAGAGAAAATGATGCAATCAAGAGACGCTGATGTAACATGCCATATTGTTTTACAGCACACCTTTATAAGTAAAAAGAGTACACTCGAAAATAATGATTAAAAAGTATAGCATAGCTGGGAGAATGGGCTGAAGGGATTAAAGAAATACAAATTAGTAGTTGATAGTTGGACACAAGGATGGGGAGCACGGCACAGGGAATGCAGTCAGCATTAATATCATGGCTAAGTGGAGGGCCAGGGGAGGGAGAGAGCAATTAGAGGAATCATTTTGTGAACAATATAGACATCTAACCAATGTACTATATACTTAAAACCAATTTAAATAAATAATTTTTTTAAAAAAGTAGAGCGTAGTAAATACATAGACCAGTAACATACTCATTTATTACCATTATCAAGTATTATGGACTGTACATAATTGTATGTGTCACCCTTTTATACGATTGGCAGTGCAGTAGGTTTATTTACACCAGCATTGCGATGCCACTAGGGGATAAGAATTTTTCAGCTCCATTATTATCTTATGGAACCATCATCATATACACGGTAGGCGTTGACTGAAACTTCGTTATGCGCACATGACTGTGTAAAAGCATTGTTAGTTTGCTGCTGAAAGTTGGAATTATAGACAGACGTGTTTTTCTCAATCATCGTTAATAATTATAGCTAACACATACTGAACACTTTCCGTGTGCTAGGCCCTACTTGAAGCTCTTCTCTTGCATTTACTGGTTTATTCTCCTCAGCAACACTGTGACATAGGTCCTTTTATTGGCTGACATGTTAAAGATGAGGAAACTGCGGCATAGAGAGGCTATGAGTCCTGTTCAAACTCACACGACTTGTAAGTGTGGCTGTTGGGTTATTGGGGATACTCTACCATCTCTCATCTATACAGACTAATCTATCCACGTACAGAATAGCGTGGCCAAGTTTAGCCAAGCATCCTACCTAAGATCACTTTTAATTAATTATGATTGAGTCCATTAGTAAATATTGATAATTACAGTCAAGTAGTGACTATTTTTAGGATGTGTGTCTCCCTCAGCATTTATGAAAAATTATTCTGTTTTTCAGTGTATAAATTCAAAGGCATAGAGATTTTAAGAAACAACAAAATGGTTGAAACATAAGAACTCTGAAAAATCATGAGAGAAATTTTACTGAAACATCAGACAAGATCCCCCAAAATGTCCACGCAGCATACTTTCCAAGCTTCTATTACCTCTCCCTCACCCTTCCCAGCAGTCCCCATTTCAGTTTGAATTCCAAATAGTTTTGGGAAGGTGACTTGACCCCCCATCCATGGCTGTAGCCATTTACCTCAGTTCATTACCCTAGTCACAGTGATTGGGTTTGGGGGTGGGCATATGACTTAAGCCAGTCTAATCAGAATGAATATCAGTCTTGGACATCTTGGCAAAAAGATGCTATCTTCTTCCTAATAGAGAAGGATGACGTGCATAGCCGGGGGGCTGCTAGCATCCATCTTGGAATTATAAGGGTAAACAGCCTGTCCACTAGTGGGTAAACAAAATAAAACCGAGAGGTTCTCCATGTCTTATGGCAGCAAACTTTGCCCAAGGTTTCAACTTAACTCTGGACTTCTCAGTTTTATAAGCCCCCCCAAAATTCTCCATTATTCAAGCCAGCTTGGTTGGGGTTTTGGTTATTTGCCACCCAAGGTGTCTAAACTGATATATACCATGGGCTGAAATGAATCTACGGATCTTCAAAGTCCAAAAAATTGAAGGAAAATTGGTAATGGCAGGAAGAGCGATGTGCTGTGGGAAAGTACCAAGTGCAAATCCTTGACAATCAGTGTGATCCAACTCTGAACACTGTGATGTGAATTATCAGCTCGAGTTATGTACAAAAAAAAAAATTACATTAATATTGCTATGGTCTGAATGTTTGTCCCTTCAAAAGTTCTATGTTGAAATCCTAACTGACAAAGATGATGGTATTAGTAGAAGGGGTCATTGGGGGTGATAAATTCAAGAGGTAGAGCCCTCAAGAATGGGACTAGTCATCTTTTAAAAGAGAAACCACGCTAAAAGCAACAAACAAACAGGACAAACAGAGACTCGTGGACATGGACAAGAGACTAGTGGTTGCCACAGGGGAGGGGGGAGGCCAGATGGGGGGAGTTTGATGGGGTAAAGGGGTCAAATATGTGGCGACAGAAAGAACTCTAACTGTGGGAGTTTGGGGCACACATATTAACACACAGTATAAATATATATGTGCTTAATGTTAAAAATAAATAAATAAATAAACAAACAAACAAATAAATAAATAAAAGAGAAACCACAGAGCTCTCTATCACTTTTCTATCACATGAGGACACAATGAGAACCTTGCCCCCTGGAAGAGGGCCCTCACCTGACCGTGCTGGCACCGTGATCTTGAACTTCCCTGCCTGTAGTCTAGCAGCCCAATTAGACCGAGACAAATATCATCCCTATAAAAAGGTTTCCCATGAGCCTGTTAGAGGCACCTACTCTATCACAAAAACTGCTTCAAGAATTTAACAACAACAACAAAAAACACTGGAGAATTCACTTGTGAGTACAACTCAAAAATGATCTAGAAACCGGATCACCAATACATTACCGGAAGGAATGTGAACATGGTACAGTCGCTCTGAAAAACGGTTTGGCAGGTTCTTATAAAACAAAACAGGTGACTGCTCATCAACCCAGAAATTGCACTCCTGGACATTTACTCCAGAGAAATGAAAACTTCTGTCTGCCTGTAATCAGAATGCGAATGTTCATAGCAGCACTGTTAGTAATTGCCCCGAACTCTAAATGTCCCTCAGGAAGTGAGTGGTAAAGCAAACTCTGCTACGTCTACACTATGGAACAGAAATGAACAACTGATACATGCGAAGACTTTGATGACTACCCAGAGAATTATGCCGAGTGAAAAGAGCCCGCCCTATTAGGTATTGCACACCACATGGTCCTATTTACATAATATTTTTGAAGTGACAAAATTTTATAAGTGGAGAAGAGATTAGTGGTTGCAACAGGTTGAGGACAAGGTGGGTGGTGGAGGGAGGAAGATGGGTGTTGTTAGCAAAAGGACAACTGCAGGGGTCCTTGTGGCGATAGAATCATTCTGTCTTGACTGTGGTGATAGATACATAAACCTATGCATGTGATAAAATTGTGTGGAGCTAAACACATACACACACTGAGTACAGGTAAACTGGGGTCATCTGAATAAGATGGGTGACTTATATCACTGTCAATATCCGGGTTGTGGGAAACTGGGTAAACAAAGTGCATAGGACCTCTCTATATTATTTCTTATGACAGTCCGCAAATCTACAACTATCTCAATAAAAATTTCAATGAAAACAACTCCGAAAAGTGATATATGCAGAAAGCAAGTGACCTACTGAAATGTTTCACCCAGGGAAAAGTGGGCGGGGTTAAGGGAACCAGCAAGGGGTGGTGATGCACCAGAGACAGCACTATGGGGGACTGTGATCATCCTGGGGGAGCCAAGCCCAGCCGAGAGCCCAGCTGTAGATTCAGGAACCCAGCCACTGTCAGACCTCAGCCCTGCAGGGAGGGAACCAGGAGAATGAAGAAGAAATACCCAGCCTTGCTCTACTCCCTTCCTTCAGTCTCCTGCCAGCACCTTCTATTGGCTGAATCCAACCACAAATCGGAGGGCTAGGGAGTCTCACAGATGAAGTATCTGAGGGTTCGTTATGGGCCACAAATCAATCTGGAGGGGTCAACAGAGGTCACCGGCACAGTGGCAGAGTGGTGGAGGACAAGTCCAGTGATTTACTCAGCCATTATCATCAGATCTTGCGGTCAGACCAACATGCTCTAAGAAAGCTCTCAAAAATTGTTCGCCCTCCCAGGAATTAAGGAATCAATGAACTAGCATTTCCCCCATATCCAATGAGTTTGTTGCTTTATTTTTTAATTACTTAGGTAGAATTACTTCTCCCAGTAAGAAATTAAAATATCGTTGATAAAATAATATATCCTAATGATTGTCCCCTCAGTTCCATGCCCTTTCTAGAGATACCCCACTATTAATCAATGTGGGACATATGTTTGCATATATTTTTGTAAATATTGAAACCCTTCATATAGCTCACAAGGAAGTATATAATACGTATGTGATTGTGTCCATTAAGCTTTTGACATATTTGTAGATTTACATGCAGTTGTAAGAAATAATATAGAGATCCCATGTACCTTTTACTCAGTCCCCCTTCCCACGATAATATCTTGCAAAACTATAGTATAATATCACAGCCTGGATATTGACATTGGTATAGTCGAGATACAGAAAATCCCATTACCTCAAAGGTCCCCCAAGTTGCCCTTTCAATAGCCATGCCCACTCCCTTCTTCCCGTCTGTAATTCCTGGCAACAAGCAATCTGCTCTCCATTTCTATAATTCTGTCATTTCCAAAATGTTGTATAAGCGGAATCGTACATTAAGTAATATTTGGGGATGGGCTTTTTTCACTCAGCATAATTTTCTAGAGATTTACCCAAATAGTTGTGTGTATCACGACTTTGTTGCTTTTCACTGTTGAGTGGTATTTCGTGGTGTGAATGTACTATAGTCATTTAACTATCACCTGTTAAAGGATATCTTGATTGTTTCCAGTTTTTGACTGTTACAAATAAAGCTGCTATAAACATTTATGTGCAAGATTTTATGGGACCATAAGTCTTCATTTCTTTGGAGTAAATGCTCAGGAGTGCAATTGCTAGGTAATAATGTAGTTGCCTGTTTAGTTTTTGAGGAAATACCCAACTATTTTTCAGAATGGCTATACCATTTGCATTCATATCAATAATGTATGAGTGATCCAGTTTCTCTGCATCCTCACCAGTATTTGATGTTTTTCATTATTTTTTATTTTAGTCATCCTGCTAGGTGTGTAATGATCTCTCATTGTGCTTTTAATTTGTATGTCTCTAATGGTTGATCATATTGAACATCTTTTAGAGTGTTTATTTTCCATCTGCGCATCCTCTTTGATAAAATGTCTCTTCATGTCTTTTGTCTATTTTCCAATTAAATTGTTTAATATTTTTTTACTGTTGAATTTTGAGAGTTCTTTATCTCTTCTAGATACTAGTCCTGTGTCAGGTAGGTGTTTTGCAAATATTTTCTCCCAGTCTTTAGCTCATCTTTCCACTTCTTAACATGGTCTTGCACAGAACAAAAGTTTTTCAGCAAGTCAAGTTGATCAGTTTTTCCATTGATGGATCGAGCCCTTGGCATCAAGTCTAAGAACTCTTCATCTAGCTCTCAATCCCAAAAATATTCTCATATTCTTTTCTAAAAGTTTTACAGCTTGATATTTTACTTTTAAGTCCATGATCCATTTTGAGGTAACTTTTGTTTAAAGTGTTAAGTTTAAGTCAAGGTTCATTTTTTTGGTCGATGGATGTCCAATTGCTCCAGCACCTTTTTGTTGAAAAGGTGATTGTTCCCCGTTAAATTGCTTTTGTATGTGTGAGTAGTTCTAAACACTAGTGGTGTCACACCAAGTGTACACCAAGTGTATTGTTTGGCAATTTAATTTTTTCACTAAGTAATGTCTTGAAGATTTTTCCACATCCATACATACAAATCTACTCCATTCTATATAACAACTATAAGTCCAGCTTAGCCTGGGGTTCATGGACCATCCCCACAACAGGATTCAGGGGAGGGTGAACTTGCATGGGAAAAAGATGCATTTTTATCTTAATTACCTCTAACTGAAATTATTCATTTCTTCCATTATGAATGTAAGCAACAAATCGTAATAGTATTATCAGAACCTGTGACTTTGTTACTGAAGGAAGACACAGATATTTTCATAGCACATTATGGGTGTGGCACAATATTTATTCTCATTACCACCTCAAAAGTATAGTAGTTATTAAACCTAGCTGTATCTTGTTACTTAATGCATTAATACAGAGGCATGTACATTACTTATCACAATGTTGTTTTTATGGTAAGTATGTTTCAATATAATCAGTTTTCTTTATAGTTCTGTGTATTTAATATTATGTATTTAGAAGCACATTTCTGAACCTATAAGCAATTATAGCAAGGTTGCAGGATATAAGGTTAATATGTAAAAGTCAATTGCTTTCTTATATAATGTTAAGCAATGAACAATTTGAATTTGAAATTAAAAAGCACCCCTCAAAATGCAGTACTTAGGTACAAAGCTAACAAAATATAGACAAGTTCTATATGAGGAAAACTACAAGCCTCTGTGAAAAAAATCAAAACTCTAAAAATGGAGATATTCCATGTACATGGGAAGGAAGATTTGATATTGTCAAGATGTCAGTTCTTCCCAACTTAATCTATAGATTCAATGCAATCTGATCAAAACCCTAGCAAGTTATTTTGTGAATATTGACAAACTGAAAGCTTATATAGATATTCAAAAGACTCGGAATAGCTAACATATTAAAGGAGAATAAAGCTGAAAGACTTCCATTACCTGACTTCAAGACTTACGACATAGCTACAGTAATCGAGACAGTGTGGTATTGTTGAAAGGACAGACAAGTCAGTGGAAGAGAATGGAGAGTCCAGGAACAGACCCACACAAATATAGTCAATGTATCTTCAAGAAAGAAGCAAAAGGCAATTCAATGAATAGTCTTTTCAACAAATAATATTAAAACAACTGAACACTCACTTGCAAAAAACATGAATCTAGACACAGACCTTACATGTTTCACAAAAAATTAACTCAAATGGACCTAAATGTAAAGTATAAAACTATAAAATTTCTGGAATATAGCATAGGAGAAAATTTATGGGACCTTGGGTTTGGTGATGACTTTTTAGACGCACCAAACGCATGATCCATGAAAATAAAATAAAATCTATGAGTTGGATTTCATTCGATTTTAAAATTTCAGTGTTAAGAGAATGAAAACTTGTTCCGTCCCTCTCCCCAGCCATTGAAAACTATGGCTTTAACGAAACATGGGAAATAACATCAATGGCCACCAAGAGGGGATCAGTTATTAAATGATCCTGTTAGAATGGAAGGCTAAATAGTAGTATATGTGGGATGCCTTCCATTGCCTGTCCAGGTCCACTCTTCTCATTTCTCCACCCTGCTCTGGACCCCAGGAGGCTGGTCCTTGGCCTCCACTGAATGCAGCCAATTGGGAGCCTAGCAGCAGGGTCAGGGAGAGGGGAAGGAGACTCTTTATTCTCTGAGGCTTCAAAGTACTTATTCCCCAGGCTTCCTCCCTTCAGGGCCACCACAACTTGTCTGTTTCTTTGACCTGTGCAGGTGACTCTCTCCTTCCTGGGTCAGGTAACCTCTTTCTCCCTTCTCTCTTTCCTTCTGGCCTAAGGATGGCAGATCATTCCCCAGGAAGGCCCCAAGGCCTTGCACTACCTCTTGTCCTTTCCCTTCACTATCCCATCTCTTTGTAAATACTCCTAGTATTAAACCCACTTCAAATTATCCTAAATTGATTGGACCATCTGTTTCCTGCTGGGGCCCTAACTGATAGAGTATAATTAAAGATGTCTGGAAATGCAAATGAGAGATAATGGTAAGACATAAAAAGTAGGCAGCCAAAAGGAAAAAAAAGAGGAGGAACAGCTATTAGTTGTTAAAGAAAATATCCTCAGGAAATGGGATTAAAGACTTACTTTAAATCTCCAAGTTGTTAGTTTTTATATTGACAACGAACGTGTTACTTCGGTAATCAGAAAACATAGGCATGAATAAATAGATGTGAAATTTCTACATGTTGGAAAAATTGTTCCAGACATGGGGTGAAGGGAGAAAAGTAGATGGTGGGGTTTATTTTTCTCCTTTATGCATTTCTGCATTTTTCAAGCTTTAGCCATGAACCTGCATTGCTAATTTTATCAGAAAAAGAAGTAGCATATTTTATTTTTAAACTAAAACAGGAGATTGACTGAGACCTTGTCTTGGATATTTGTTGGAAAAAAAGAATGAGAGACAAATGGGGTTAGGCAAAGGCAGAGAGAGAAGAGGAACGAGAGACAAAACGGGAGGCTTATACAAAGGGAATAAAGAGAAATGAAGTGAAACAAAGACAGATAAAGAGGAGAATGAATCAGATACTGAGGGGCAATTATGGCATAGAGAACAAGCTTTGAAGCTGCACAGTGTATAGGTTGAAATCCTCCCTCTGACACTAACTGTGAATCTCAGAAAAGTTCCTTCACTTTGTGGTGCCTCAGTTTTCCCATTTATAAAATGGAGGCAATTGTAGGACATCCCTTGTAGTGTCCTTTTTTGATAATTAAACAAGATACATATGTTGGATTACTTAGAACTGGGTCTAGTACACAGTAAGCGCTATCTAAGGGCTCCTTATGATATCAGAACAGAAAAGGACACCAAGGATGACGAAAGAGAGGACACGTAGAGGGACAGAAATGAGAACTGGTGACAGAGATTTGGGGCATAGCCATTGTTGGCACCTTCCCACAGGCGGGTAAAGTCCTAACTCCCGGCCCGTGGCCTGTGGCCAGCGCTGACGTTCGGCACTGGACAGGGAAGCCCCGCCGCTCATCATTTCGCAGCTGGACACATAAAAGCCACCATGGAGGGAGCAGGCACTGCTGTCGAAGGTGGACATCATTCTGGACACTTCCCAGGGGACAGTGGAAGGCAGGCCCCGCTCCAGAGCAAGGCACCGAGGGCACATTGCAGGTGAGGCGAGAGGAGAGAAAGGCTGAGAGTAGAATGAGCCCCGCATCCCACAGCGTATCTCCCCTGGGGGTGCTCAGAACCTGTTCTCTAAGCATCACTCTCCCTGTGAGTCTCACCAGAGGCAGGTGCTGGACTCAGGAGTCTTGTTCTCGGCCTCCTAGCAGGGGCAGCGATGAGGCCGAGTGGCGCAGCCGCGGTGACCGTGGGGCTGTGGGTCTTGGCGACAGTGGCGGCGGACCACGGCGAGGCTAAGCTCGGGCGCTGCCTCCTCTCGCACTACCGTTCGCTGGACCCCAGGGCGCTGGCGGCGGTCAAGGCGCTGAGGGACCGCTACGTGAGTGATGCCCAGACCCCGGCATCCTGGGCCCGCCGGGGTAGGAGACGCCAGTCCCTGTCTGGAGGGGCCCTGGCTTCCTAGCGTC
Source organism: Eidolon dupreanum (assembly GCA_028627145.1). Taxonomy (NCBI): domain Eukaryota; kingdom Metazoa; phylum Chordata; class Mammalia; order Chiroptera; family Pteropodidae; genus Eidolon; species Eidolon dupreanum. The sequence goes on along the minus strand of CM053508.1, from coordinate 94,862,874 downwards.
CAGCAGGCGCATCTTGGATCTCGAGATGCAGAATTCTGACCACGGCATCTTCCCGGCCACCGCTCCCTAGGCAGATACGACCTCTGCGTTGGTCACAAAAGGGCGCCCCCTCTAGGCGGACTCGGCTCACGTCGGGGCTCAGCATGGGCAAGGTGTGCACTGGAGCCCTGATCCACCGCTTGGAAGAGCTCGGTGGTTCAGCGCACAGTACGCACGACCATCCCGGCCAGTCCCGGTCCACGTCCAGGGATCCCCGACGCGCCAGCGCTTCAGAGGCCCTGGCGAGGAGGCCAATCTGACCGCTGCCCGTGTCCCCCAGGAGGACGAGACGCTGAGCTGGAGGCCGCGCAACTGCTCCTACCGCCCAAGGAGGGATCCCCCGAGCCCCTCGGTGAGGCGGGCGGGCGGGTGGGGGGATGCGCGGGCCAGGGCTGCGGCCCCCGCTGACTGCGCGCGGTCTTCCGCAGACCTGCGCGCGGCTCCGCCTGGTGGCGCGGGGCGTCGCGGACGCCCAGGACGTGCTGAGCAGCTTGCCGAGCCCCGAGCTGCACCCCGGCGTCATCCCGACCCTGGAGCTGCTGGCCGCGGTGCGGCGGGACGTGGCCGTCTGCGTGGGTGACGCCCGCACCCAAACCCTCCAGCCGCCCCCCAGCTCGCTCTGAGCTCTCGCGCCTCGCAGCGAGGCCGCCCGACTCGCGGTCGGCGCCGCTGAGCCGCGAACCCGTGGAGACGCCATTCGCGTCCTCTCGGTGTCCCCGGATCCGGACTTTGGTCTGCGGCTGGGAGGGTCTCGGGCGAAGTCGGCGGGAGACTCGGTCCTTCCTCTCCCTCATCTACCTCCGTCCCCCATCCAGCTCGAGGCGGCGCCGCCAGGCTCCGCGAAGAAGTCCCTCTGGCCCCCCAGGAGGCGTCGCCAAAGGCGGAGGCCTGTGAGTGAAGCGGGGACGGGGGTCGGGCGGCGGGAAAGCGGGCAGCGTGTGCGGCGGGGCCGCGCGGGCCGCCGACCTCGGGTGGTGACGCGTGGAGAGGAGCTGCTGGGAACGAAAGTCGTGCCTCAGCCCCGCTCCGTCTGCTCCCCGGCGTCCAGGACTCGCCTCGGTGCCACGAAGCCGGCGTCATCTTCAACCTCCTGCGCCTGCTCACGTGGGACCTGAGGCTGGCGGCGCACTCCGGACCTTGCCTCTGACCCCGCGGCGGCGCCGAGGGGACCCACAGCTCCGCAGGCGGAGGGCCGCGGGCCGCGGCGCCGCGTTTCCCCTGCGCCGGGCGGGTGTCGGGACAGCGGGCGCTGAGGCTCGGGCGAGGCTCCGCCGCCGGCGGCGGGACCTCGCGCCGGCGGTGCTGGGTGCACCGGCGCGGGCGCTTCTCCAAGGACCAGAGCGTGTCCGCCGCGCGCGGGGACATTTCCGTGCGATGCGTTGCCCTAAGGCCTCCGGGGGCCGCGACTCGCCCGAGGAGACTTGAGTCCGGGTCACCTAGTCGCTGACCCCCAGCTACCATGGGCCAGTGCCTACCTCTCTGGTTGCCAGAACCCCAGAGCCCCCTCACCCACGAGGTCCTACAGCCTGCCTTGACCCTTCAGTGCCCGCTCTCAGATTCCGTGAAGCTGTGACTCTTGGCTCTCCCCGCCGGGGAGGCCTCATCCCCTGAGGGGTTTGGCAGTGGAAGGGCCAAAGGTCCTTAGTCACCGCAGCTTTTTGGATTCTGTTACCCGTGTGTCTTTTGTAGTTCTGTTTTCTGGTGTTAATTTATTGCCATTATTAAATACTGTTGCATTTACAATGGTTGTCCCCCTGTGATCATTTTGAGGGTCATTTTTCAATTAAAAAAAATGCAGAGGCAAGGAAATCAGGTGACTTGGGTTTCAATTCAGACTCGGTCACTTAGAGATGGTGTAACTGGGCAAATTACTTCTCTCCAAGCCTGTTTCCTCAGCTATACAATGGCATTGTTTTCCTTCCCTTGCAGATGAGTACTGCACATTGAAAGAGAGTTTATAAAGCTTGTGTAGCTGAGGGCATAGGATGGTCCTAATTAATGGTCTCTCTTTATTAAATAACCACACACACACAAATGCATAAAACCGGCACTTTTTAATTTGCCCAAGACCGTAGGCTCGCCATCTTTGCGGCTAACTGCCAGCCTCTTTCCCAGGGTCGCACGGTTAGTGAGGGTCAGAGAAAGGGTTGAACTCCAGACGCCCTAGCCCCAGACGCTAAGCTGTTAACCACCCCACCAACTTCCTTTCTAAGAAAAACAAGTAGGAAGTTTAGGAATTCTGAGATCATACGTTCACTTTCAGAATTCACTGTCGACGCAATGTCCCCTCTCCTGGGCTAAGGTCTCTACCCTCCCACCCCCGCCTCCAGTTGACAGAAAATGATCAATGCACTGGATGGTGACTTGGCTACATTCCTGCTTGGGCTTTGAAACATTTCTGTGTATCAGAGTTGGAAGATTCTCCCACCTGAGGACTTCGGTCCACTCTCTCCCTGGGATTATGAATGAGGGAAAAGGGGTTTGGGGTGGGAGCCAAAAGGACTGGGCAACTTCTGTCCTAGAAAGTTGTTGCCTCCGAGTCATGGAGATGGAGCTACCCAGAGGCTGGAGGATGCGGTGGTTCCTTCTGGGTGTCAGACAGACTTGGTTAAAATTGTGTTCTCACTGCTTATTTGCTGTGAGACTTGGGTAGGTCTCTTAACCTCTCTGAGTCCCTGCGGTTTAGTCTGTACTTTACTTTAAATGTAGCACAGTATGCCCTCGAGGTCATCATGGATCCAATACTACATTGTGGCAAAGCCTCCGTGATGGGGAGAGACACAGAGTGCTTGTCAAAGGGGTGTGTGTGGGGGGGGGTGGAGTCTTCGTTGTCCTTTTGCACTGACTGATTCCTTTGCCCAAGAGGCTCCCTCCCTCACTTCCTTTAAGTCTTTGCTCAGATGAGAGTTTCTCAGGCCACCACATTGAGTGCAAACCCCCTCCTGCACCTGCTCTCACCTCTGCTTTTCCCTTTCATTTTCTGTTATCTGATGATGTCGTACGCACCACTTGCCTACCCCCCTCCCACAAACTATGCCACTCCTGTCTAGTAAAGAGCTCCACAAGGGTTGTTTTACTTTTTTTTTTTTTTTTTCAGTGATCTATTCCTGGCAGGTAGAGCAGTGCCTGACGCGGAGTGGGGGCTGAATGATACCCGGCAAAGGAATGAAGGCGTTTGCCACATACCGAGCTGGTTCCCCCAAGTTCTTGGCCACACCCCGATTCCCCAGCAGGGCCTCCTATTCCTGGGTCCCTCTGTGCCTGGACAATTAAAACCGTTAGTCAAGCTCCCCCTGCCCCCCATCTCTCTCTCAGTCCAGGCGCGGAGGGGAGGAAGAGCGGGTCGCCTCTCCTAACGCTGGCCGCTTTGCCTTTCTGCGGCTCGCGCCCGCAGCACGCTTCTCCCAGGGGCTTCTCCGCTCCCTGAAGGGCCTCCCTCGTGGAGGTTCCAGGTTCTTCCTGACAGCAGCCCTAGGGCTGCCTTTGCACTCCTCTCCGTGCACTGGGGCATCCTGCAGAGAGGCAAGTCCCTCTGTCCCCCCACCACCCAGTCCTGGACCCAGTCCTGTCAGCGCACGGTGACGGCGACGCCTCTCTGTGGGACGGAAGCTGCCCCCATCCTGAGGACTCGCCTCCCGAACTCAGTTCCTGTAGCGGACCGGGAATCCTTGTCACTTTCTTTTTCCCTCCCGCAGCTCACCTGGCTCGCGGCCCCGCCCCGCACGGGCTTCCCCAGCCTGGGGCCTCCCTCGGTGGCAGGTGTATTTTCGCTTTTACTACATCAGCCGGGATTGTCCTGCCGACCGGGTTAAAAGCAGCGCCATGGAGCTCAGGCAGGAGTTCCATCCCCGACGGAGCTGGAAGAGACACAAGAGGCGCCAACAGAGCAGCGGGCTGCGACCCACAGGACGACTGAGGTCAGAGACGCCAAGGAAGACTGCGCGAGAGACCTAGGGGCCAGCCTCCCCGTGGACAGTTGGACCCCCGTCTGCTGACAGCGGCCGGAGACCGGAGGGCAGGATGGCGCTGGGTGAGCCCCCGTCGTTGTGCAGACGCTCCCCTCCCCGCAGCCCGCCTCAGCCCCGCGCTCGCCATCCGCTCGCCGTCCGCTCATCCGCTGCTGGCTCATCCGCCTGTCCTCCCACCTCGCAGACGTGGCCTCGGGTCGCACGCTGGTGCTGATGCTGATGACCACCCTGACCAGCACAGGAGCAGTTCCTGTCCCCACGCCCCTCAGGACCCTCCCGGGTGCAAAGGGCTGCCACATGGCCCAGTTCCAGTCTCTGTCCCCGCAAGAGGTGAAGACCTTCAAGAGGGCCAAGGATGCCTTGGTGAGTCTCCCCACCTGCTGCGGGCTAGGCTCCACCTCTCCCGCTGTGGGTTCCCAGCTACACTGGACCCAAGGCGGACCTGCAGCCTCCTTCACCGGGCCAGCCTCCGCCCTTGCCCCGCGGGTCCCTCCTGCTCTCGCTGCAGGGGGCCGACTGTGCTCCTGCAGTGGAGATGCCTCTACCACCCTTTGGAAGTTTACCTCCCCTCCTCCCGCTGTCAGCCACTGCGGAGCCCACTGCGGTGGGCTCGCCCCCAGCCCTCCCGCTGAGGGCTGACCTCTGCCCTTGCTCCCCAGGAAGAGTCCCTCCTGCTGAAGAACTGGAGCTGCAGCTCCCGCCCATTCCCCAGGACCCGGGACCTCAAGCAGCTGCAGGTGAGTTGGGAGAGTCAGGCCCAGCCCTGCCCTCACCTGGTCGCGCTCCTGCCACTCCTCAGGCAACCCCTCCGCCTTCTCCTCTCCCTTTTCCCTGTCTCCCCTCCCCGCCGGTCCCCCTGACCTGTTCCCCTCATCTGCCCACATTGGCTGTGCCCTCTCACCTGTCCCCTGACTTTCACTCTCACCTGTCCCCTCCTTGGTCGTCGTCTCCTGTCCCTCAGGTCCTGTTCTCTCTCATGTGCAGCTCTCACCTGTGTTCCGTCTCCCCTCCTCAGGTGTGGGAGCGCCCCGCGGCTTTGGAGGCTGAGCTGGCTCTGACGCTGAAGGTCCTGGACACCGTGGCTAACTCGACCCTGGGGGACGTCCTGGACCAGCCCCTCAGCATGCTGCGCCACATCCACGCCAGACTC
>CM053508.1:94843524-94857617 GCA_028627145.1 Eidolon dupreanum | reverse complement strand
ACTTTTTGTAATCAGTGTGCAAATAATCAATGAGAAACAGATGCCTTTTTTCTGTGGGACTGTGTGTATGTGTGTGTAGATTAGGTTTCCTTTAGTGCCATAACAAGTTATCACAAACTAAGCATCTTAAAACAATACAAATTTATTATCTCACAGTTCTACAGGTTAAAAATCTGTTAGGCTCAGTCAGTTTCTCTGCCATGGGTCTCATAGGGCTGAAATCCAGGTGTGGCCAGAGAGATTCTTATTGAGAGGCCTTGTGAAGTGTCCACCTTCCAGTGCAGTCAGGCTTCAGCTAAATTCTATTTTGTGCATTTGTAACATGTAGGTCCCAAGGAGGGTCCATCCCTAGTTCTCCTTGGCTTCTCTCTGGTCCTTGTACGTGGACCCTAGACCTCAGAGCAAGCAACAGTGTGTCAAATCCTTCTCAGGTCTGGAATCCCTCTGACTTCTGCTAAATTTTTCTTCTGCCTCTAGTCGGAGAGGACGCTCTGCTTTTAAGGACTCGTGTGTTTAGATTGGACCCACTTGGGTAATCCAGGATAATCTCCCTATTTTAATGTTCCTAAATCTTAGTTCCATCTGCAAAGTTCTTTTGCCATGTAACGTAAGATAGTCACATGTCCCAAGGATTGGGGTGGGCATCTTCGGGGTCAGGATTTACCCTACCACAGTGTCGTTGTGATTGTGTGTGTGGTCCCTCTGAGTCTGTGTGCGTGGGTCGCTTAGATGCTTCTGTTATAAGTAAAGTAATATGACCTAAAAATGCCTTTATAGTAAAAACATTGATCATTGTATGTGATGAGACCTCTAGAACAGCAGGGTCCATGTTGTCCAGTATGGTCCACAGGCCGCATGTAGGTACTTAGCACTTGAAATGTAGCTAGTAAAATCTGAGCTGTGCTCTAAATATAAAACATACCCCCCAAAAGAAGAATTTTTATTAAGAAAATTTTTTTCATGTAATGCCTGCCAAGTTTCTCTACTGTAAAGTTATTATTTTCCTCTTTGTAATAAATATGCAGAGAGACTTTGAGACTGTGTAAATACCTATTACTTCTCAAACTTCAACCCATTCATTTTAGAATTTATTGATGGTGTTTGCCTGGCTGTTAATATTGTCAGTCACCAAATAATTTCATCGTTCTTTTTCCATTTACTCGCTGACATTCTACTCCTAGGAAGAACTTCTCACCTCTCCCTTGTTTATGTATTGACCAATTGATTTATATCTGCATGGATTCCTGAATTCTTATTTTATTCAGTGGATTGTAATTCTTTACTATCATTTCTTTTGATGCTCAAATTGTCTCAGATTAGGCCAATGGGAACTGTTTCAAGATGGCTCCTATGCTCTTTTGATGTGTACCCGTCATTCTTTGAGCACCTCCTTGCTTTCTGGAATAAGTTGTTCCAGGCTCATCTTGTGCTCTCCCTGCTCCAGCTGTGTAGACAGCCATTTCTCCAAGGAGCTCTGGCTCATTTTAGTGAAGAACAGTTTTTAGAAACCAAGATTTGTGTGTTAGGTGGGCTGATTGCTACAGGATATAGTTGCTTCTACACCCTCTCAATGGATGAAGCTGAGAAATGGATATATGCACAGAATTTTTATTTACTGTAAAAGAAGTAGAGTCTCGTTAATAATTTTATATTGGTTATATGTTGAAATGATAATATTGTGGATATAATGGGTTAAATAAAGTATGTATAACTTTAATTTCATATATTTCTTTTTACTTGTTAAATGTGGCTACTAAAAAATTTTAAATTAAATATACGGCTCACATAATATTTAGATTGACCAGTGCTAGGTTAGAGGGCATGATGTCATAGTGGATCCAAGCTCTTTCTGTCTGGCTGATCCTCCATCCTCAGTGTATTAGCATGGTCTCCCCTCATGATCATAATGTGGCTGCAATAGTTCCAGCCATCACATAATCACACAATTGTCTATAAAGAAGGAGTGGCAGGGACTCCAGCTAGCTCTCTTTGTATTTATTCCCCTCTTTTTCCTTTAGTTAGAGAACTCCTGAATCATAAGTGGATTCAAGAGTGCTCTAGTAAAGATAATATTTTCCAGCCATCCCTACACCTATGGCACTAAGTTCTGGCGATGAGTGAAAGTGAACCTAACACTTAATAAGTTGTTCCTTTAAAGGACATGGCAATGTTCTTTTTGTCTCTTTTCGAATGACAGAATTCTTATTTTTTCTTCAATTTTCTAGGATATTTTCAGTGTGCATAGAATTCTGTGTTGACAATCTTCTTCTTTCTTTCAGTATATTAAATACTTAAGGGTAATTTATATATAGACTTAGTTCCTCTCCCTCTGGGGCTTCCTCCCTATTGGAGTTTCTCCTTTCAATTTCCAACTTCTCTGGCCTGAACTCTGATGTATGATATCTCAAATCAGTGACTGATTTCTTGCTTGAGTTCAAGCTGTCCCTTGCCACATGAGCCGAGGTGTACCTCTAGAGGAAAAGCTGTATAAACTTAGATCTTACACAGTGTGTTCCATTCTTTAAAAGGTTGAATATCCCCCAGTTTCTGCTTATTTCTGGTTATTCTCCAGTGCCTTCATAATAGTCCTTTAAAAAAGTATTTTGTCCAGAGTTGGTAATTATCCATAGAGAGGTTAGCACCCTCTCACCTGTCCCTGTCTTACCTTTCTCCCTTTCCTATTCTCCCTCAGTGTGCGATTCACACTAGGGGTCTCTCTTGGGGTCGCAGTCATATGTCGGCTGGGACTTGATTGATCTGAAAGCTTGACCGGGCTGGATGTTGTTGATTCCTCACTCCCATGGCTGGCTGGTGACTGGGAGCCTAGCCGTGGGTGTTGACCAGAGCACCTACAAATGCCTTCTCCATGTGTCTCTGACTTTCACAGCACCACAGTCCCTGAGTAGCTGAACTTTTTACACGGGGGCTGGCTGACCTCAGAGCAGTGTTTAGGGATGGGAAGTGAAACCTGAGGGCTAGTTAAGGGCCTTCAGAAATGACACTGTATCCTATCGATTCAAGCAGTCCAGATCCTGCCCAGATTCAAGGGGATGGTGAAAATGAAACTCGCTCTTGATGGTGGAGTGGCAGTGTCACTAGAAAATACAATTTGGCCATGACAGATGCAGCTATTTCCTTCCATACAATGCTGAATACTCCAAGTGTGCACGATGCCTGCACGAGTGAGGGTGTCTGCTGGGGTCCATGGCTGCTGGGTGCCCAGAGGAATCCCCAAATTCCGACACCTCCAGAGGCTTTGCCTAAATTAACTCCGGTGTTGGGGGATAGACGACCACTCTCCGTGGTTCTGAATCTGCTGCTACAACCTGATTCCTCCCTGCCCAAAGACATCCAGGAGAATGGTCCAACTCCATCCACATGCACAACAGGCACATACACACACGTTACATGTTCTTTGTACTATCAACATTGATGAAAATATACATGAAATTTGATAACACAATACATAAAATATAATAACAGAACAAAGATAACTACCTTTTATAAGAACAGCAAAAAGTTAGTGAAAGAACTCGGTGGATCTGGTTGTATTCTAAGTGCTTCCCAAGGATAACCAAATTCGCACAGTAACCCTATGATGTAGGTACAATTATCAGCATGTATTTTAAGACCAGGAGAACTGAAGAACACAGGGGTAAATCATTCACCCAATGTCACACAGCTAATAAGTCAGGATTTGAAACAAACTATTCTTGGCATCAGAGTCCATGTTCTTAACCACTATGATACATGAACTCTAAAAACAGAAAACAAAAATAAATGTAAAAAAGTAGGGTTTTTGATAACTCTGCAATGTGACTTATTCCCAATCAAACAGACCCTGCAATAGACAGCTGTTGCGGGGGTGACCAGTTCATCTGGTTATTCAACACTATCGCACACCAGAGCCCACTGGCTTCTCCACAGCCTCAAACATTGCCATTGAACAAGGTAGAAGGGAGTGAGGGCGAGGGTCAGTGGAGTGGAAGAGAAAGAGGCCGCACTGAAACAAAAAGACAGACTTTAGTTTTAAATAACATTTTCAAAAGTAACCAAATTCTCAGTTTTTCCTTGCTTTTCCCTGCTCTCTTGGTGAAATACTGGCAAAAGACATAAAGCCATCGGTTTTATGTTTAATTTACACTGTTGATGTACTAATGATAGCTTTAGCATATTTCCTATAGTTAAGATTTTTTTTTTTTTTTTTTTTTGCTTTATGACTTTTATGGTTTAATGGACAGGGTGGCCGTGTGCTCACCCTATCAATATTCCTGATATTTCATTACCCGCACCAGCCACTTCCAGGCTGGTGATGCGGAAGAGGGAAAGAAGGGAGAGGACTGGTGAAAAGAAATGGGGAAGCGACTCCAGTGAGCTGGACCAGTTTTGCCATCAAGCTGATCTTAGATTTGGTTTCTAGGAGACAGATTATGAGATGAGAATGTCCCAGCAGAAGTTTTACTGGGAGAACTCTTGGGAACTAGACACATAAGGGCATTTGCAAAGCAGGATTAAGTAGGTGGAGGAGCTAACCCACACGTAACTGAAAACAAGGTCTTAACTTGTCCCATACAGAGCTCTGGAGCTGGGGAGGTCCTTCAGAGTTGTTCCAAATTGACGCAGGGGCTCGGGCCTTGACACCTCCACATCAGTCAGCCACTGGTTGTGGGCTCCCCTCTGGGATTAGGGCATAAACATAAGCAAGGCCGCTCCTTGTGGATGAGGGAAATTCCCGTGGAGAGACGTGGCCATGTGCTCTCAGCAGCGTGGTCCTCATCACTGTGGTACCCACTACAGTCCACCCCTTGCATCACTCTGATTCACTTGCTCCACAAACTCAGGCTGTCCCACCTGGGAACAGCTTTTCCAGGATTCTGGCTGGTCTGATATTCTGAAGGAATTTACAAAAGGAAGATGAATAGGCTGACCCGCACCCCTACTTCTGTGGCCAGTGATAGGAAAGTAACTGATACTCGTTATTCTCTCCTCCGCCACACATTTTAGATTCCTCTCACCCTCACTAGTACTTCTATTGGTTTAGGTGGCTTTCCTGATGGGGTGACCCAGGCCCTTATCCCTGAGTGCTGTGAGGCTTTCGTTACCATAACCTTTTCAGGCTAACTCTGCTGTCTACCCATTCTTCTTCTTCTTTTTTTTTTCATTAAAATTGTTCAACAGTGGATCACCTGAATGCTAAACATATTCTTCCCTGCCCTCACTATGCAGCAGCAGCCCTACATCTTCCTGACAACCAGGGTCATTCCTTGGTCTCTTGGCAGAAGAGCAAAGTGATTGGGTGACAATCAGAGCTTAATGGGATTCTTTCCATGTTCCAGGTATAAATGGCCCTTCTTGGGAACCAGAGCCTCTAAATCTGCAGAGCTTAAACTTTCTCTGGTAGGAAGCACCAATTTCTAAGGTGGGTCAGGGGGAATGATGGTAAGCAATACCATTTTGGCATTCACCCCTTGTTCTCAGACTCATTTTTCTACTTATTGAGAACTCAATACACCATTATATAATGATTGTTGATTTAAGGTATGTACGGCATACCCAATAACATATTCTGTCATTGAAGAGTTTCAATTCTAAGCTGTGACCTAAAGTGTATCTTTAAGAGGCATTTCGCTGTTCCACTAAGCCAGGAGATTCTGTGTAGTGGGGTTTGTAATGGAACCAGTGGACGCCATGTTTGTATGCCTATAGCTGCATTTCCTTTCCTGTGAAGTCCCTTGATCCATGGTGATACTGCGCAAAGTCCTTGGTTGGTGGATTGGAGTTCTGAAATCCCTCTAGATGAGGTCTCAAGGTCAAGAGAGGCAAAGCCCTGGCTGGATTATCCTAGTCAAGGTGAATCGCTGCCCTGTCCAGGGTGGAAGGGTTTTAGTGTAATCTGTAATCAACTTGCCACCAGGCGGCAGATAGGTCTTCTCAGGGGACAGCGCTTCTGGCTGACAGGCTTGAAAATCAGCAACAACTAGATCAGCTTTGGTGAATGACAGCTCTAGTTGTTGGGCCCCATGCACGGCCTTCGTCCTATCACCATGGCTGTTCCATTCATGTGCCCATGGCGCCAGAGCTCAGGAGGCTGATGGTAGAGGCTGGTTAATGTCAGCTGACCAGGCCATTATTTCTCCTTGGTTGAGTAGTGCCACTTCAGTAGTTGATGCTCTCTGGTGTCCACTGACATGCAAAAAAAGATCTTTATAGCAAGTCTCCACTCACGTATGTCCACCCATGTACCTCTACCCTAATATCTTCATCTGTGATCATCTCATCTTTTTCAGGCTAATTTCAGGCTGATGACCAAGTGTCATGGCCATTTGCCACTGCTTGTGTGTAGTCACCTTGGGCTACTTGTTTTCCACATGGTGGATGATGGGCTTGGCCACCTGGAGCTCTGCCCATTGGGATGATTTCCTCTCACTGCCACCTTTCAGGGTCACCCTTGAATTGAATTGTAGTGAAACAAAACACTATTTCCTTCCTAGACTCACATACAGAAACAACCCATTCATGGACCAAGCTTAGCCTCCTTCTTTCATCATCAGCCATTCATAAGGGACTCCCTGCCATGGGGCCATCGATGTGAACAGAGGACTCGGCACAGATGCAACAGTGGTGGATGACATGGAAGCTTGGACCACCTGCTCCTGAAGCTGACTTGTCCTCTGACTTGTCCTGTGCTGGATCCTGCATGCACCACTCCCATCCTCCCATGAATGGCCACTTGGCTCACTGACCTTATGATTCAGTGGGTCGAACAGCTCATAACTGGTCACTTGATGCTTCACAGTCCCATGCTTCCTCTCTACCATGACGCAGAAGCACTCCAGGCGCTGCTTTATGCTTTGCTGTAGATGCCCTGACCTTGAATGCCAGCAGGCTGCACTGTGATTCTCCTACTGAGGTTTGTATACTCCGTAAGGGGTCTTTCCTTACCACAGATACCTGTAGGAGTGTGGGATCATATACTTCAAGTGACAGAGCAGCTCACACCTCAGCCTGGACCTGCTGCAGAGTGATTTTCTGTTCTCTACCCCACTCAAAGCTGACACCTTTCCATGTTTCTGGCTTGAAGTATTATTCCCAAGTGTGGAATATATTGTCTGCATGACCCAGAGATGGCTAGCAAGCCTTATGCCTTTGTCTTCAGGGTGCATGGTGTGAGTTGCAACAAGTTTATTTTGGAGGAGGTGTCGTGACATACCTCAGACCACTGGATACCTAAAAACTTCTTCACTCATGGGGCAGGTGCCTAAGTCTTTGAAAAGTTTCTCTCCCACCCTCTGGAGCATGTTTCAATGTAGTCATCACTTCTTTCTCATACAATCTGATTAGCATGTTGCCATTGAGGAGTGAGCCAATGTAAAGATCTGTGGAAGGTCCAGATGGTCCAGGTCCTCGCAGTTAATACTATGACAGAGGGCAGGACTGCCAACGTAACCCTGGGGCCAGGTTCTGAATGTGCATCTTGGCCCTCCTGAGTAAAGGTGAACTGCTTCTGATCCTCCTTTCTGGTGGGGACAGAGAGATTGTATTCTGCAAATCGATGGCCACACATCGCATAGTGAGGCTGTGTGAATCCTCTCTGGCAAAGATACAACGCCCAGCATGGTGGCTGTAATTTAGGCTACTACTTGGTTAGATTTGCACATCCACTGTCATCCACCTTGATCCATGCAGTTTTTGAAGGGGCCAGATGAGTGAACTAAATGGGGACATGACAGAGAACGCCACCCGTGCATCCTTCCTGTCTCTGAGGATGGCATTAATCTCTCCCATAACCTCTGGGAAGAGATAAATTTTTTAAAAACACGATGGCCGGGATGGGAAGGGGCCAGTCTCAGAGGCTTCGATGTGGCCTTTCCCCATTATAACGGCTCTGTGAGCCAGACCTGGGTCAGGACTCCATTTATCACCTGCTTCAGTATGTCCCCCTGCTCTCAAGCAGAAGGGCCAAGATGGCACTCTGTGTTCCCAGCATCGATATTAATCCGGACCCCGTGTTCAACGGTCATCCACCTTTCCCCAGTGTGCCGTTCGTTGCCTGAGGAACTTGCCATTGGCAGCGCCTTCCCACTACGTGTTTAACAAGTAGCTCTCGAAGAAGGAAAGCTCTGATTTGTGCACTTTGCAGTTTGTATGGTGTAAATGCCACCACCGTGGATGATACCAAACCACCAACATGACGTGTCCGAGCATGGGCAGCAGGGTGTCGTTAGACAGTATAACAGACAAAATATTTGCCTTCCCTAGCACTCTAATAACAAAGGACCACAAACTGGGGACCTTAACACAATCGAAGTTGATTGTCTCACAGTTCTGGAGGCCAGAAGTCTACAATCCAGGTGTCAGCAGGGCCGTGTGGGTTTCCCTCTGAATCCTGTTGGGGGAATCCTCCTTTGCCTTTTCCAGCTTCCGGAGGTGGCCTACGGTCCTCTGCATCACGCTAGTCTCTGCCTCAGTTGTCACGTGGCTGGCTTTGCCTGTGTGTCTCTCCCTCTGTGTGTCTTCTTCCTCTTTCATAAGTGAGCACACCAGTCTATCAGATTAGGGCCCACCCTAAGGACCTCAACTTAACTAATTACATCTGCCACAACCCTATTTCCAAATAAGTTCTCATTCTGAGTACTGGGGGTTAGGGCTCCAACATATCTTTTTGGGGGGACACAATTCAACCCGTAAGACATAACCTCAAGAGTACAGATAGTAAGAAAGTGTGATAAAATAATCAGGAAATGACTTATAAATATTACTTTTGTTTTAATATAATTTTACATGGTGAGTTTCTATAATTTAATTTTTAATAGCTTTGTTTAACGATCAACTTAAAAAATTCGTGACAAGTTAACAATCAGCTCTCATGTGTTGGTACAAACCCACTTCAGCACGCCATGGGTCACGGGCCCCTCTGGGGAAGGCCGGGGGAAATCACCAAGGAACATGCTTGCTGTGGCATTGCAGCGTCATTCCTTACAGGGGGCTTGGAGTTTGGGATCTGAAAATCGACTCAGGTCTGGAAACAGTCAAGGGACCATAATTTTTTATAAGGGCATCTGCCCTCTGGATCATTCACGTAGAGGAGAGTGTGATGTGGAGATGAGCAGGGAGAGATTGGAGATAGAATGATGTGGCCACAAGCCATGGAATGCCGGCAGCCACCAGAGCCTGGAAGAGACAAGGAACGGACTCTCCAGGAGCATGGCCCTGCTGACACCTTGATTTGAGCCCAGTGTTACTAATTTCAGACTTCCAGTCTTCAGAACTGTGAGAAAATAAATTTCTGTCATTAAAGCCACAAAGTTAGTAGTGTTTGCTAAAGCAGCCACAGGAAAATAATCCAGTTGTCTTATAAACACTTGTCCCACTTGAGGTCTTTGATGATCTTCAGGCTTCTCTCTGCATTGGCTCAGATATGCCCATTGAAAGTCTTTCAGTCCCACATGGCACGGGGACTTGCAGTCCTGAGTATTCGACCTTCCTTGAAGCCTCAAATTCCTAGGAAGATCTCCTGAGCCTGTTTTTCTGCTTTATCTGTCACTTAGGTGGACTCTGGCCTCCAAGTTCTGCTTTGAATTGGAGTGATATTGCACTGGCTCTTTCACCGGCATCTCATCCCCATTCACCACAGGTAAAAATTTTAACTATTGCATGGCTAAGTATGGCAGTGTTTCACCTGCCACCAGGGATGGGGTCCCCATTGCCAGCCACACAGCATGTGAGCCCATGCCAAAAGCCCATTGCAGAGTCAGCTTGTTAGGACCACTTGTGACACGAATAGCCTTAGATTAGATTTGCTGAAAACACTGAGACAGAATTGCAATCAGAAGGCTTACTGGGAGGGGGTCTCAGGAGATACACCTATAAGAACACAAGGAAGGGGAGCAATGCGGTTGCAAGGGAGAAGTTAGCCCATCCTGCAGAGAGCATTGCAGCTGGGAGGGCCAGCTGCAATGCGGAGGGGCCCAGGCTTTGGAATCTCTATGTTAGCCAACCATTGGCCAAGGGCAGTGCCCTGAGAGGGGGACTAATTTTGGGACAAGGCATTTCCCTGCAATTGCCAGCACTTCCCCCATGAGGGGTACAACCTGGAGCCATCAGCAGCCAGCACACCCAGCAGCTGGGGCATG
This sequence comes from Eidolon dupreanum, assembly GCA_028627145.1. Lineage (NCBI taxonomy): Eukaryota > Metazoa > Chordata > Mammalia > Chiroptera > Pteropodidae > Eidolon > Eidolon dupreanum. The sequence goes on along the minus strand of CM053508.1, from coordinate 94,847,484 downwards.
AGTGTGCGTGTCCTGAACAGTTGCGTGTTAGACGTATGGGATCTGGGTGGAGATCCGAATCCACCACCCAGCTTAAGCTTCCAGGTCTCCCTGTGCGTGGCCCTTCCCAGGTCTGGGATGGGGCCTGATCAATGTCTTCACATAATTGTATATTTTTGTAAAACAAGCAAACTAAAATATTTTTTCATTTTGTTTCTTAAAAGGAGCCCCTGAATTGTGGAAGCTTCAAGCTCTGCTAATTCTGGATCTGCCCCCAAATATGAGAACAATGCAAACCAGTCAACCCACGCTGAGTAGGGTTCAAGCTGAGCTGCTGTGAGAGACCCTCAGAATTGGCGGGCTAAAAAACACAGAAGTGTAAGTCCCTACCTCCTCACAGTCCCAAGGGGAGGGGGCCAATGGGCAGGACAGCTCTCCTCAGCCAGCCAGCCGGGGACCCAGTTTTTTGCTCCACAGTCCCCTAGGGCAGGCTTCTCGCTCTAACCATTTTCATGCATTGACCTCACGGCAGCCTGGCAAAGTGTCTCAGAATAAAAGAAAATACACAGGACAAAGGAATCCAATTTTTATTGTCAGACAGTTATCAAAATATTTTTCCAAACTGTGATATGGTAATTTTTGTGCTTCTTCATTAATGCATTAAATAAAAAGCCACTCATGGCAGCTTTAATAGCTAGTATAACTTAACAGTAGAGGAGAGCATGCTTGAGATTTTAAGATGCCTGCTAGAAAATAACGTAATACAGAAATGTCTGTGATTTCCTTGCCTCTATTTGTAGCAGATGTGTGGTAGACTGAATAATGGCTCCCTAAAGCTGTTCCTAATGCCTGCAAATAGGTCCCCTTATGTGATAAAAGAGACTTTGTGGGTGCGGCTAAGGATCTTAAGATGGAAAGATTGTCCTGGGTTGTCCAGATGGAACCAATGTAATCACAGGGCTCCTTATTGGAAGGAAGTGGGGTGGGAGGTGGTCTGAGTCCATTGCTTGAGCTGTGACACCGGAAGCAAGAGATCAGAGCTACGTGAGGAAGGAAACACAAACTAAGGAATGGAGGTGATGTCTTGGAGCTGAAAAAGGCAAGGAAATGGATTATCTTTGGAAGTTTCCAGAAGGAACCAGCCCAGCTGACTCCTTGATTTTAGACTTCTGACCTCCAGAAGTGTAGCCATATAAATTTGTGGAGTGTCTCTGTTTTGTTCTTTTGGTTAGGTAATTTTTTACCTTTAATTGTGAAAAATACACGTAAAATTTACTATCTTAGCCGTTTTTAAGCGCACAGTTAAGTAGTGTTAAGTTTATTCACATCTTTGTACAACCGGCCACCAGAACTTTTTCATCTTGCAAGACTGAAGCAGAGTACTCATTAAACTCCCCGCCTCTTCTCCCCCAGCCACCAGCCACCACCATCCTACTTTCTGCCTTTATGAATTTTCCTACTCTAGGACCTCTTATAAGTGGTATCACACCATATTTGTCTTTTTGTGATGGACTTATTTCACTTAGCATGATGTCCTAAGTTTCATTTATGTTGTAGCATGTGTCAGGATTTCCTTTCTTTTTAAGGGTGAATAATATCCCATTGCATATATACTATCATATTTTGTTTATCTGGTCATTGGGTGATGGAAAATTTGTGTTGCTTTAAGTCACTGAGTTTTTAGTAATTGGTTGCAGCAGAACTAATACAGGAAGGAAATGTCAAATTTAGATAGATGTTAGTGAAAATAAAGATGCTTTTTCTGATCTTCCAAGTTCACGGGCCTGCCCTGAATTCTTAGGCCAGGTCAGAACCCCTGCCGCAGACATTGTCCTCACCTGCACTGTGGAATCTGACTCTCAGACAGGTCCAAGTTCCAGTCTATGGGAAGAGGAAAGAGAGCAGGACCACCTGCCCCATGTTTGAAGGCCTAGATGCTGGAGAGGAGGTAGTCACATGGCCACACCCACTGCAGAGGATGCAGGAAGTGTCATCTTAGGTTTGGTGGTCTGTACTAGCCCCTCTCTCTAGTTCTGAGGAAGGAGGGATGAGAGGATTTTGGTGGACAAGGCAAAGTCAGCCTCAAGGCCCCCTTAGGGGACTCTCCAGGTGGAGGAGTCAGGTGACAGAGGGCACAGACAAGTTAACACAACAACTCTGAGGCAGGACATGCAGAGTTAGGCCTGAGTGCCAGGCAAAATCATCTGTCCTTGGCACATATCTTCCATGTGAACTTGGCAAGTCTTGTAACCTCTCAGAGCACCAGCTTTCTCATTTTCAAGGTGAGAGAAAGCACGGTACCCACCTCAGAGAACTCACCGCTCTTGTGTGTGAAAAGCCTCCAGGACAGGGAGGTGCCAGTGAGGGAAACTCTTCATTGTACTGACTTTGCACTTGCTGTTCCCACTGCCTGGGATGCTGTTCCCCCAGATGTCCTCATGGTTCCCTCAGATGTCACCTTCTCCAATTGTCTTACAGCATGTAACATCTTCTCTGAACACCTGACTCCATCTCCAATTTAATCTTTCTGCAGAGCACTTCTTAATAGCTGACATCATATATATTTAGTTTATTATTTTCTTATTGTCTGGCCCTCCCACTGAAATGTTAGCTCCATGGAGGGCAGGGATGTTTGTGGGTTTTGTTCACTACTGGATCCTCAGTGCGTAGAACAGTGCTGGCCTACAGTAGTTGCTCAATAAATGCATTCTAGAATCAATGATTGATTGACTGAATGAATGGAGGTTCCAGTCAATTGTAACCTCAGTTGTACCATCAATTTGAAGACCTCAGCTATACCTAAAGTCCTGAGCAGACCCTTCACTCAGCTCATGTTGGTGGCAGGTGGGGAGGGGAAAGGTGAGGAAACCTGCCCTTTTCTTTATACTCTGCTGTCTCGGACTTACTGACTTCCTCTTCCCACCCAACAGTGGCACCCTCTGTGGGCTGTCTCCCCATCCCTAAGCAGCTTCCTCTGGGAGCCTCCAACCCCCTCATGGAAATACTCTCTAGGTATCTGTTATTATCCCCTTCCACATTTGGGCAACCTGCAGAGAGATGAGCCCCCCAACCCATGCTCACCCCGTCAGGGCTCCTACAATCCATTTTGTGGGGCTGGATCTGCTCAGCCCTCAGGGTTGTCCTACTCAGGAAGTCACTTTCCTCATCAGTTTCCCTTTCCCAGATTCTCCTGGCCCCACCCATCTCCTACCTCCTCACCTAGGCCACCCCTAGTCCCATGCCAAACTTGCCTCAGACCTTCTGTCTATCCAGAGCTGAGACAAGAATTACATCCCAGACACAGTCAGGGAGACTGAGGCCAGAGATCCAGGTGAGACTGAGCCTCGGCGGCGGAGTGGAGGGCAGATGTACATCCTTTTGGTGAAAGAGGCTTAGAAGCCAGAAGTGAAGCCTGGTGAAGGGTCTTAAGAGGGTGAAAGGCACATTCATGAGTCTCCCCGACAACCCGCCAGCTGCCCTTGCTCCCCAGGAAGAGTCCCTCCTGCTGAAGAACTGGAGCTGCAGCTCCCGCCCATTCCCCAGGACCCGGGACCTCAAGCAGCTGCAGGTGAGTTGGGAGAGTCAGGCCCAGCCCTGCCCTCACCTGGTCGCGCTCCTGCCACTCCTCAGGCAACCCCTCCGCCTTCTCCTCTCCCTTTTCCCTGTCTCCCCTCCCCACCGGTCCCCCTGACCTGTTCCCCTCATCTGCCCACATTGGCTGTGCCCTCTCACCTGTCCCCTGACTTTCACTCTCACCTGTCCCCTCCTTGGTCGTCGTCTCCTGTCCCTCAGGTCCTGTTCTCTCTCATGTGCAGCTCTCACCTGTGTCCCGTCTCCCCTCCTCAGGTGTGGGAGCGCCCCGCGGCTTTGGAGGCTGAGCTGGCTCTGACGCTGAAGGTCCTGGACACCGTGGCTAACTCGACCCTGGGGGACGTCCTGGACCAGCCCCTCAGCATGCTGCGCCACATCCACGCCAGACTC